>JAQQAE010006866.1:0-16319 GCA_029823295.1 Pseudamia nigra
ACATAAGCTACATGATGGGAGCCCCCCCCCCCTCACATACACACACACACACACACATATGCCAGTACTGCCCTTGATTTTGAGATGATAGCGATGATGATAAAGATGATGATCATGACGATGATTAAAAATGTTTATGTCTACATTCCAGGAAGCCAGTGAAGAGAAGCTAATTCTGTGTGCGGGTATTGTTCAAGGAGGACAAACATGAAATACATAAGAAGGAAACAGTCAGACAAATAAATATCATTTCCAGACCGTAAACGGGGCATCTAAATTATTACAGGGAGCTTATGAAATCAGCATCAGAGAAACACTGTGTGTGGTGATCCATGCTTATTGCACATTTTGCATATCTGTGTGTTCTTCTGTGTTTAGTCAAACACTTTGTCCACAGTGTGCTACATCTGAAACATTAATGAGCAGTGGTGAGATGAGAAGAGGGGAATTTGCTGAATTGCCATGATGACCACGCTTGATTTGTAGTTATTAATGATGACACATTTAATCTGATGTGGCTGAGGAATCAGGAAGCTGTGGCTCCACAATAGAAGCTACTGTTACTCAAGTGAGCCAGCTATCTGGCTTCAGCTTTAATTTTACTCTCAAATGCAGTAAGATAAATTATCTGTAAACTCAAAGCATTGATCTATTGCCAATCAAATATTTTGCCTGAGCCATAACAAACTCATCAAATCCAGGGGATGGAAAAGTGGGACTTGACAGAATCACGCAGTGTCGAATGCAAAGCTTTCAAGTGTCTCTGGTGGTTTTGATACAAAATGGCACAATATTCACACATATAAATACACATAAACCACAGGCAGACACTTTCACAAAGCACATCAAGGATGACCGCACCAGCAGTGACAGTAGCTGTTGTGGCAGTAGTCCATTAAGTAAAAACTCCAGAGGTTGACTCCTATTTTTGCACTCCACCGTGGAGGACACGCAGGGCAGAGCGCCACATAAATGCTCTAAAACTTATTAGACCATAAATTTAAACCAGTAATTCATAAAAGATGACCTCAAACCAAGCGATGGCTGGGCATAACGAATGAGGAATACCAAGGTGGCGCTTTGGAAGGAAACTGTGCGTGCTCTATATGTGTCTGTTTGCATGTGTATGTGCATATGAATGGGGCTCCTTTATAGAACTCTCACTTTCAATTTATGATCCATTAACTTGTAATAAGCGCCATACGTTCCCTTCTGCCCTGAGAATCAACAGCGAAGGCGGTGAAAAGGAGAAGGGAAAGGGCGTTTAAAAGTCGGCCACACAGCTACACAATGCAACGATTAGTGAGCTTCTGCTTATGATGTGACATTTAAAAGGCCTTCATATAAACATAGAGCCAAGGAGGTTCATTCAACAGTCATATCACGCTGGTTTACGAGTCAAGTTCCCCTTTTGGATTAGACTAACTATGATGTTCCCATGCAATTAACAAATGGTGCATCAAATCCTTACATGTGTATTGATGTGACCACTGAGGTAGAATGCAGGTTGTCAAACTTGGAGGTCCATTTAAAAAAAATGGGAGCGCTACCATCATTTAGTCTTCAGTGGTTTATTTAACAGCAGGGGGACTTGTCAATAACACTAGTTTTAGGATTACAAACAGAGCAGCTCCCCTCCCTGTGATCACTGATGAAAGGCTATTGATAAGTAAACGCCCTTAAGGAGAGCCCTGCTCCTGACCCTTCATTTCCCTCCCAGATTGACGACAGGGTGGTTTGCTAGCAAACCCTCTGTTCTCAACAGTAGGAAGGAAAGCGTTGCTGGAGAACTACCTGATCCAATACCTTAAGGCCCTCTCAGATAGAACATGACTTGTGTTGCTTTTGTAGCTGAGTTTATGTCAGTGCTCAGGGGAATTAAGGAGCTAAGCAGGGTTTTCAAAACGGGATGCTCACCATGTATTCTGTCCAAAATGTGTTCTTTCCTCTACGAAAACTATACCATGTCATGTTAAATAACGAACTTCAACAGTAAAGCTACAGAGGGAACATGCACATTACAGCATTAAACTATACTTTGCCTTCATGCAACAAGTACCCTGACTGTTTATACCTATTTGAAGGGAAACCTCTATTGTAATTAGGACTTTGCTCTTAAAATTCATTTTGTATATACAGTACAAACTGATGTATAATTCAGAAAATTTACACACACACAAACCTGTCCCTCAGTTTTTCTCTTTTGTATATGGTTGGACGTTTTGTGTTTTTTCTTTTTTTTTCTTGGCCACATGGATATGAGTCACAGCAATTTGATCTTTGACCACTGCACATGCACAATCCATCATGGTGTGTTGCAAGCCATTGGCTAAGCTTAGCAATTCTTATCTGTAGCACATCTCTACAAGGTGTGTCTGTTAATCCCTTAATCTGCTGTGCTCTATGTTTATCTTTAAAATGCAATATCCAGGGAACGATTTGGCAGAATGTCACAAAGGTTGGCACAAATGTTCATTTAAATTCATGGAAGAAATGGCAACAGTTAAAGGGGACTGTGTAATGGTTTTGGATTCTTATAGCGTGAAATGTCTGGAAATGTTTGGAAGGAATATTGAAAATAATAGGACCAACATTCATAGTTGAATACAAGAATAAGATGAGGAAATTTTAATGACCAGAAGTCAAAGGTCAAGGTCACTAGTAATGGGTGTCTGGAACAGCTTCAGGGTTTTATTTTCTTGTAAATTGGCACAAATTTTCACTCAAGGAATCTAGCTTTTCCATGTACGACAAGGGTGGGCATCAATCAAAGCAGAAGGTCATTCACAAAAGCAGTTTTGACTATAATAACTAGAAAGTGAGAGAATCCTGTGAACAGACACATCTGACTGAACTTACGTTTCTCCTTTTTCCCTCAGAAGTGTTACTGAGGGAGGACAAATAGTGGCCACCTGCAATTCTGCAATAAGCCAACAACTCAGACAACCGAGCCACGACAAGTAGTGGATGGTTCATTATCAAATATGATCTCGGCATGCTAACATTTACTACAAAAACAAGCAGAGGAGAAAGAAGGGGTCTGCCAATGTCACAACACCCCGTCTAGAACCTATGAAACTTTGTTGATGTACCAATCCTTTTAGCAGATTCCGAGATATTTTACTTAAAATTTCCAAAGTCAAAAGAATTATTCTCTCTGGTCCACATTATATAAGTCTGTGCCAAATTCCACTGTATACACAAGTGAGACAAAGCCAGACGTGTATAAGAGCTGTGTAAAAATTAACATTCACAATAATCACCTGTCTTGCACACTGTTTAAAACCAGCCACCATCATCACCTCCTGATATTACTGCCTTTGTTCAAATTATTGGATATTTAAGCATGATTTTGAGTTAGAAAGTTATTTTTGCAGGCTAGACGACTCAGTTTGACAGTATTTGGTGAAGTTCGGATGTGATGATAGTGGAATTCCAGTGACTGCGGGTAGATTTTATGGCGTTGAATATGCCAGCTGCTTATTCAAGATTCAAGAGTCTTTATTGTCATTATGTTCACACATAACGAAATTTTGTCCTACTGTTCTTTATCTATACTTTCACTGTACTATCTGTACTTCAGGAAAGCACAGCGATGAGTATCATTATTTGTTTGAATGTAGTTATTTTAACTTGCGAAGGCAAAAATATTTGCCTGTTTGTATAAGGCTTAGACCAAATGTATATTAAATAGAGAAGCTATATAATTCCAAAAATTTTACTGTACAATGCAAACTTACAAAATTTTGTAAAGAAATTGTATCTGGTTTTGCATATGACTAACTAATTATGTATTTCTTTGACTATTTATTTTTGTATTTTTATTTTGGTTTGTATGAAAGGAATAATTTGTTTCCCTCTTGTTTTGTTCTCTATAACCCCAGGAGGGGTCCAAGGAGAAATAAATAATAAAGAATAAAGTGAACTCTATATGGCCCACTGATCATCAGCTGAATGAGCGTTTATCAGTTTGGTGCATGAAAGGCAAAGACTGTCTCTGCCTGTTAGACCTTTGAAACTCTGAATCTCAGTCAAGAGATGATAAAATGAGTCACATCTCAAAATGGTTCCGTTTCAGTGATTTTCTAAAAACTCAGTTATGACACTAGTCATCTTACTGTGTAGTACAGTCTGTTCTTGTCTTGTCTAACCACCTCAGTGAGTTGTCCCATTAATAGCAAGAATATGTTTCTTTCAAAAGCCCCAAAACATGCATTTAATTTAACACTGAGCTATAAAATTAGGTGGCGTCTCTGTCTTTGGGTGTGGATAGTTAATCTACACATCTGTGGCTCTTTTGTGTGTCTCTGTCCTACTGTTCTTTATCTATACTTTCACTGTAGGGTTTTGTCTATGTTGTACGTATCTACAGTATGTGAATGTATAGAATGTGTATCTATAGAATGTGACTGAGTTGTTTATTTTAGAAAAAAATACTACCTACTCCACAATCTCCTGTTCTGTGTTATGAAAACATAATAACAACTGTGATGATTTTTATTAAAACTGAAAATTGCAAGACTGTTCTGCAGCTGGAGGATTTGATATAACATTTGCACCAAAAACATTTAATAGATAGTCTTCAAGAAATTGATCAGAATTAGAACAAGTGAAATATTTTTGTCATATATATATAATATTCTTTATTTTCATTTCATTATTGATTACGGAAAAAGGCTTCAAACTTCAGGATTTTATATTTAAGGGTGGTTTTTTTTTTTTTATTTGAGTCAAACTGGGTTAATATTATCCAAAAGTGTGTAAGGGTTTTAACAAAAACTCAGTTCTTTTTCTCACATGTAAATAAGCAAATGCAAGATATGCGACAAAGACCAATACTGATGTGAACCAACAACACGATAAATTCATTCCCAAAAAGTTAGAAACATAAAAAAGCGCAACTGTATCAAAATATTCACAGTAAACTCATCAGCCCTGCACGTACCATGCTGTGGTCAGAGTTCTGAGTGAGAGTGGAAAATGTCAGACTGAATGTTTGAGATTTCTAAGTGGTTTAATGACATATTATTGACTGCTTTTTCTGAATGCTACCCATTATCACTCTGAGTATATTCTCAGATTTGCTCTGCTAATGCATTTGTAAATTCTTCTATATATACACTTTTATCATTTCTGTACACACTACCTTTTGCCATCCACCTTTTCCCATTTCTTTTTCATTTAGCTCCTGAAAATATTTGGGGGAGATTTGAAGCCAATGGCATGTTTTGTTTCCTGGATTAATTCTGGTTTTAATTGGACCCCAGTAAGTGTGGCGAAGATACATTTTTAAGTAATTCATCTATTCCTCTGAAGATATTGGTTTTGTTTTATTGATATGCTGCAGTTTTAGACACCGCTAAGTTGACATGAACATCAAATGACTTTGACAAAGTTTTCCAGAGTTTAGCAATAGTTTAGGAATCACCTGTCGTGTTCCTCTTTATCCAAATCACTTTTGGCTCCAGGTAACCAACAGGACAATGTCAAAAACATACATACAGGCTTCAAAACTGCAGTTGAAAAACTTATGGATGAAGTAACAATAGTCCACTCTTTCTGTGTTGTAGGTACAGGAATATGGTCTATGAAGTATATTACATATTCTTAGTCTAGTTCTATTGTACTGTATTTATGAGGAAAATAAAGATGTTAAGCCATTAACATGCAAAAGTCTTTATGTTTCTTAAAAAAGTACATCAAAAATCATCAAAAATTACTGACACTGACTAAAATGAAACATCTGATGTAACTTTTTTTTTTTTACCAGTCAACCCTAACTTAACATATTTGTCATTGTCTCACAGAATGATTATCTGACAATAGAAATAAAGTGGCTGCGACTGTTACTGCTGTCGAAATGTACAAACAAGGTCTCATTCAAGGCTAAAGCGGTAATCACCGCATTTTTCTTGAGCAAACAAGAGCAGTGTAAAAACACTGCCAAGAAGAGTAAAGCAAAGAGGGAAAATCAAATAGTGCCTAAATCAACAAACTTGAAACAAGTGGTGCCATGAATATTCCCGTTAGCCCCTGAGGCCAGCGCTGCATTCTGCATAGAGCAGTCTTTTCTTGCCCCTTTCTTTTCGTCTCCACAGCTTGACTTCAAAGACTCTTGCAGAATCCGAGTCAGGTTCGGGGGTGGGGGGGGTTGGGAATAAAGCACACAATATGCTGAGTGCACGCCATATCACACATCTCACACTCTTTTATGTGTTAATCACCGTCAGCCCAGCAGTGGATGGAAGACGAATGATAATGTAATGAAGATTTAGGTCGTGGGAAGTGACTGGCACAGCCCATCTCCCTCCTCAACCTCACCAAGACTCCCTGACATCTGCTTGCTCCGTGATTTGTATGCACATCTGCTGCAATCGCTGAGTGTTGCGGGCATATGCCACATAAAAGGAAAACATTCTGACCTTTCAAGCTCAATCATAAAATGTGATGATGGCAGTGAACTGGGCACCTCCCTGAAAATTCAACTGATGCTTCTTCTGAACATCTGAGAGGAATAGCGTTGAGGAAATTTGCCGTCGAGAGTTCTTTAGTCCTTGTGCTGCTGATAAGCTATTAAAGAGTCTGTGTGACCCTTTCAAAATCATAAACCACAGCACCGACTGCATACCCCAAGATGCCTATAAAGTGTCACCTGTGGGTGAGGCAGAGAAGACAGGTGGGGAAAGAGACTGAGACAGTTCCTCCAAGATAGAGCCTGGGCTTTGATATACAGTAGCAGGAAGGATCTCTATTTTTTAAGGAAACAATTACAAAAAAAAGAAGCCAGAGCCAGAGAGCTCTTTCAGAGCCAAGTCACACATCTATCAGGGAAAGGCACTTAGGCTACTGGGGATAAGTCATGGAGGCATGAAGACAGGCTATTTCCATGGGGAGGCCAGGCCCAACCTGCTAGTGAAGCCCAGCAATGAGAGGTCTCTCTGGGGGACTGCAGAGGATAAGAAGCCCCGGCGGTGGAACTCTCACGTCAGCACTTCAATCATGCCTAATCCCCGCTTAGTACACCCACTGCTATGGCAAGGAGAGAGAGAGAGAGAAGGAAAAAATGGTGAGAAGGGAAAAGGAGAGATGGAGAGAAACAGTGGAAAGATAAAAGAAATGAGGAGAATGAAAAAAAAAAGATGGGGGGAGGGGGGTTGAGAGACAAAAAGGGGAAAAAATGCCAAAGGAGTCATCAAAGGTGAGCAGGTGGAGGTGGTGCATGAAATTGAGAGTGGCAATGCATACTCAGGCGCACTTGAAACATCAATCAGTGCAGCCTCACACAGTTAATAAATGCGCAAATGTGGCATTTTTAATTCCTATCCAGTTCAAAAGAAATCAGAGAAAACACATGCAATATATTAAATATGAATTATTATGGATGTACATATGCTTGGACAAGAAAAAAAAAACACTGCATAATTGAAGAAATCAATGAAAACTACTTTTAGCTCTCTACTTACTCATATGTTAGATTCATTTTTGTGTTAACACATCAAATTTCAATGTCTATTTTAAGCAGAGTGAAAAAGGATACGCTTGACTTGTCTTTTAAACAGAAGAGTCCCTGCACTGCCACCAGAAATATAACCAGAAAACCAAGTGTTCCACTTGTCAAACAAATTACATGTTCCGGCTGTACTGGTCTCCTTCTGAGACTGTCTGTGTTTTTCAGCAATGGACGGGATTATCCCTTAAAGTCAAAATTATATGATCTTTGTTCAACTGCAAAAAAAATCATGGCACATAAATGTAATGATAAATCAAGTCTGTTTTCTGATAGCAGCTCCTTGTTTTATGTGACAGATTCTCCTGTTTCTCGCAGTGGATGGGATGAACCGGTATGAGAAGGGGTGTTGACCTGCGATGACAGTACTTTGCAGAAATGCAGCAGGATAGCAGCATATATCTAAATCTAATCTGATGAATGATTCACATATGTACAGTCTGTGCGTATCAGCGTGCTTACATTTTTGTGTTTCTACAAGCAAGTGTGCTTATGTGTGCGGGTGGAGAGACAAGAGAGGAAGGGAAAAGGGATGGAGATGGAGCAGATGGACGAGAGGAGATCAGTGAAAGAGGATTATGCCACGTCAAACCATCATCGCACTCATAAAATCAGTCCACCCACACTGCTTCAGAGGCATCAGAGCCAGTGTAGAACAGGGATAATTTAAGGCCCACAGTCTATCTCACTCTCTTACTCCAGATAGTAAACTGCTGCTCAGGGGGAATGGACAGGAGAGACGGTTTAAATTAAGCACAGGGGATTCTACAAGAAAACGCAGATTGAGACTGCGTCGAGATAAATTGTGGAGGGTGATTGTGCAGGAAGGCTGGGAGGGAATTGCTAGACAATAGGGCAAAGGCTGTTTATGTATCACTAACTCGCAAAAACAAAAAGAGGAGACAGGCATGATTGCGCTTTCTGTTTACACCCGTGCAGGGAAAAAGGAAGGAGGCCTGTGCTGGAAATGTTGCATCGTACATGGAATTGCTTTGAGCCTAAACCTGACACTGTCAGCATTTCCCAGACATTTTGACTGAAAACTACATTCTGATCACAAATGCGCAGTGAAATGATGACGAGTGTGTCTAACTTTACATTAACATGAATTCCAACTCGAACCAATCAAAGCTGCTTTACAGTTTACACAGCATTTACACATAGACATTTGAAGCTTCTTGTGACAGCGGCAGTGACAGAGTCTGACAACTTTTATCCAGGAGCAAATTTCCTACGGCAGCAGCAACATAAGCTGAGGTTTCACTGAGCTCTTCCAAACAGTGAAAGAAAACAACTGTGATTAGATACAAAACAGTCTGCATTTAAAATATTAAAAACCTTTCATGCTCACACCAACGCTGTTTTTATCCATGTGCTGCATTTGTAAAAAAAAAAATACAAGTCTCCAAATGTCTTTCACACATTTGTAGTTGTTAATAAACATGAAGTACTTGGAGAACGGAGCCTCGTGCTGTGCCACCTTTCACTTTTCATTTTGTTTCATTCCAGGTTTTGTCAGCACCCAGAACGGTGTTCTTGTTAATACTGTGTATGAATTAAGTCTGTTGGTATTGAAATCATCTCCCACAATGTGGCTTGTGGATGCTCACAAATAGAGCTTTATTAATATGCTGTGATGAATTCTTTCTTGTACTTCAATGTGTTTACTTACTTCTGTAGTAATCATGCGATGATAATAATCGCCCTGTCTGCTGGAGAAACTGTGAAAATCAAAATGCAAGCCATTATAACATCTTCTGGGAGTAGGAGAGATACACACACTGCCCTACAACACATTTTCTATTCATTATTCCCCTGGAAAGTGATGCAACATACACCTCATTAATGGACTAAAACAAACAAATATAACACAAATATAATACACCATTGTCTTACAAGGAAAGGTTAAGACAACAGTGTATTAGGTTAATATAGCTCCTAAGAGCTAAAATGAAGAAAGTAACAGCTGCTGTAAACTGCAAACTTAAACATGTATGTCAAACCCCGCAACAGCAATTTTATTAAAGTTATCTGACCATTCCTATTTAGACAGTTGTCTGTCTGTAACATTATGCAAAAATTGCATAAGTTTAATTTTTTTTCTCCATCCAAGTTACAACAGACAACTAATGCAATGTACGTATTGTTTGTTAAAGGGAAAACTGGTTCTCTTGAGTACTCGCCCAGGAAAGGAAATCCCCCAGCTACCTCGGCTGTACAGGATACGTTTATTACCAGCCTCAGAAACTGCCAATTTTCAGCATCTCAGATAGTGTTTGATGACTTTGGTGACTGCACTTATCATTTCTCATGGTAATGATGGAATACAGTACCTTTTCTCATTATTCAATTGACTCTTGCCATTATATGGATTTGCACTGCAGTATCACTAATATTACTATTGACTGATCTGTAATATGTATTAGTCTTGATTGTCATTGACAGTCCATATTGACCATAAAATCATCCCATATCATCAACTTTTCAAAGTTTCAACCGCACGTGTCACATCTGGTCTCTGTTAATTTGCATTCTGATTGGTTTGCCCAAATCCCACAATGCACCATGTGGCCCAAGATGTGCAACTCACTTATTAATGTACTCTATTGAAAATAATAAAAGCGATAGAAAAAACCCCGAAGGAGGCAGTACCTATATCCAAACTTTCAATTGGTTGTGTAAAATATGCGTGCTATTTAAAATTCATCATATTAAAATGTCAACATTCATAAAAAATGAAAAAAATAATTCATGTCTAAAAATATACCGTGGCCTTGCATTGTGGTCTCATTTGTGTCACATTACAGCCTACAGCAAGCACATTTCAGCACCACAGTCAGCACCAGTCTCAGTACACGAATAATGCTGTTTGACTGAGGAACAGTATTAAACATTCAGCACCATGGACAAGGCCATACTCAACCTCTGTTCCACACGGACCATTGGGGACGACTGGAGTTTCATATACCTACTCATGTTATATGCTTGCTGCACAGTACATCTAAGGCTTTTCTTGGCAGCCATCGTAGCTTAAAGAGGTGAAGCTGGCGGACGAGGTGTCCCCCAGAGAGACGGTCTCATCTTTTCTTTTCTTTGAGGGCCTGCCAACAAGGAAGCATTGCTGGCTCGACGGTCGATTATGTGAACCCTCCCTTCCCATCCTACTGCCCACCCTACAACCTGCCCTTGGAAGAAAAAAAATGTAAATCCTTTCTGGCAGGAAAGGATTATTTGTTCTTCCTATTGTCTTACGTTGTGTCGCACATATCGATGTAAATCCCATGTGCAGTACTTTCCCGTGTGGCTGCACATCACTTACTCACAGATTTCCCACGTAACTATCTATGCCCACAGTACAGTGCCACGTCATGCTCAAAATGTCTGGTAATTAACACCATCTGCAGTAGGCAGGCTTCACATAGCACCCTGGTCTGAAATGGGTGGTGCATTCCAGCTCCATCTGTGTCTCTATGTACAGATATGCACACAGAGGACATGCTGATGTACCCACATGTGCTGTATATTAATCACAAACAAATGGGGACACATTTCTAAAGAAACCAGAATATATAGAGAACAGTGGAAATAAGAGGGAGGATACAAGCTGTTCCAGTCTGTATTGATAGCAAAAAAGGTTGGACTCTATTTTTCAATAAACGCCTCATGTCCCTGGCAGTCTTCCTCAGCAAAATGCACTCAGCAGCATATCCAAAACAGTAAGAGGAGACTAATTAGCGCAGTGCAGGATGGCTCATGTCCGGCATGTAGGCTCAAGTAGGAATGTTCTGCAAGTCCAAAAATTTATTTCATAGTATTATTAGAAGTACAGACTGTAATGGCATGAATCATGGCATAGTCCTTTTTATTTTTACATCTGAAGGAGTAAAGTGTGATAGTAACTGAATGGCAGCTATTAGTGTTCTGGAGCTTCATGGATACATTTCAAACAGTACAGCAATCTTTTAAAAATAAAGATACCATTTCTCATTTTTGTTCAAATATGGCACCTTCTGTCCACTCAGTGAAAGATGGTTAGTACTGGTCAAATTAGCAATAGACTGAATACAGGTAGTGAGCACTAATAGTGAGGAAAAAACAGAAAAACAGAAAGGTAAAACATCATTTCCTTATTCTTCCACTGTGGTAATATTCTAAAGCGCTCTGTGACACACCCATATCATGACAAAACACAACAGTTTTTAGACTGTATATCTCACCAACAAGTTTAAAAGAAGATATTTTCTCTCAGACAGAACTGCACCACACTATGAGCAGTGCTTTAAGTGAAAAGAGCAGAATGAACTAACTGTTCAAAAAGTGCAGTAAGAAAATTCAAGTAAAATCACCACACTGAGCGCACCCAAATATCAACCCACAGTACATCAAATTAATTATTAGACAGTATTGTAGCCCACATATACTGCATAATGCTTCATTACAACTTCACTTTAAGCATCCTGTGACAAGTAAATATACCAGGTGGATGTTGGGATTTATCATTTAAGGGTCTTTCCCCATGATATGTTTTTGTTTTGTTTTGTTTTTTTACAAAATAAAGCATGTACTGTAAGCACAGGTGGGTAGTGCACAAGTACATTTACTCTTTTACATGTTCTTGAGTAGATTTTTCAAAAAAATGTACTTCTGAGAATAGCTGTTTTTTAAAATACTTTTTGACTTTTACTCAGTTACATTTGCATTGACAAAAGTACTTCTACTCCATTATATTTGGCCACAGCTCGATGAGGAGTAGAACAGGTTAAAACTGTAAAAATGTACAAAAAGCATAATTAACAAAATAACTAAATTTAAGAAAACAAGGGTCTATAATGAGCAAAAATGACGAAAATAAACAAAAATGAAGAAAAGAATCAAGTACATTTACAGATCTAACCAAGAAACCGAACAAAAAGTCCATAAAATAAACAAAATGAGCAAAATAATCCAGTATGTTAAAGAAAAAAAACGTAATAAAAAATGAACAAAAATTATTCAATATACCAGGCTATAATAAATTCCAGGTTATGTGGATACACAGTGCTTGAGTAGTGTTTTTACAGGATACTCTTTAACTTTTACTCAAGTACGTATGTTTATGAGTACTTCTACTTCTGCTTGAGTCACTAGAATTAGAAAGTAAGAGTAATTTTACTTGAGTACTGTTTCAGTATACCACCACTGCCTGTAAACACCAAAGGATGTTTGCTTCTTTTACTTTAACATGTTTTGCTACCATAGTGGAAAGGCATATTTTTTAGTTATTAAATGACATAAATAGAAATGTTGACTTGAAATGAGAAATTATTCGAAATGATAATGATCTTACACCTCAAGTTTCAAATTGCAGCAACCCAAAACACAATCTTAAGCAAGATTTCTCTTGTTTATGTAATTTTTCACTATAATTAGGGCTGTACAATCAATTGAACTGCACAACGTCAGCCTGTGAAATTACACGCATAATTGCAAAAGGCTGTAATGTAAAAGGTTCCAATTTTGGAGGATTTAACATGACCTAGTTGCAGAAATGAAAATAAATAAATAAATAAACCCAACGTATGTGATATGGTGAGATTTTGGATTTAGTGATGCTGAACAGAAAGGGGTGCAGTATGGATTTGTTTTTGTATTTTTATGTTAATTCAGGTTTGAATGCGCATTTTAAAATGAGTAATCTGTGCATTTTCCTCAGTGAAAAAGCTACAACATTGCCTGCAATGATCACAGCCCCAATTTTATGTCAGTTCCTAACAGTTCCTAAGAAGTGCACACACACAAAAGAAGCCTCCCCTTTGTACATTCTGCACAGCGTTAGGTAGGAAAACAGTGCAATACAATACGCTGCCTTTTGAAGCTTCCATACGGCGATGAATTTTTTAAAAATCCTAGCATCCAGGACTTTTTAAGCCATAAAAACCACATGTGAAACTGATAATTATAAATGGCTGAATTTCAAGCCTTGGCATTATACATGTTCATTCAAGAATGTAATGAGGGGCAACAAAATAGGACCGAGCCATCATTAATGTTATCAGTAACACCGATCACCTCGCCTGCTTTTACAATCCAAAATGGCTGCTGTGAAAAAGCCGTGTAAAAACCTCTATTCCTGATGAAGCGGCACTATAAATTCTTTCCCCAGGTCATTAAAATTAAACAGGTCATACTGTCTCAGAAATACAAAATTGCCTCATCAGACCAGTAAAAGAAGCAGAAACGCCTTGAAAAATATGTCAAGAGCTTCTCTGAGGATGCCATCATGGGTTTGGTAACTGTGACTCACTCAGATGTGACTCACAAGTCTAAATCCTTGAGGGATATCCATGGTCTTTGAAGATGTCCATTTTGTTTAACACAAATGAGGTATTATTGGCTTTAACATGAAGCAGGTGCTACATGCTGAAGTACTGGCCTTATAACTTCTCTTACATTCTTGGCATTCCCATCTCAGTTACTTCTATCACTATAGGCACATACTGTAGCATCCAACTGGTACATGGGTCAAGGTGCTGGAAGACGTTTTACTTGAGTGACATAATAGCACGAATGCTCCCATGTGAAGAGGAATGGCAGAATTATGCAGCTCTCAGAAGAGCTATTTGTCATTATCCATTCGTTTCTTGCTTTTTGGTTGGCCTACTCTGCTGTCTCTCTTTGTTTATTTGTTTTTTTTAATTTTTTCCTGCCTCCCCCTGTGCTAAAAGGAGACGAATCCATTTTGTGCTTTACTGTGTGGGGGAAAAAAAAAAAATCCAACAACAAACGTTTTACAGCCTGGCTCTTCATGGGAGCTAAGAGGAGCTCAGCTATTTTTGCTGCAGGGGGAGATGAGGCGAGGCAAGTGGAAAACGCAAAGCTTGCTGGGTGTTCGGCTGCTGCTGGTGGTGATGGGAAGATGTGAAAGATAAATGGCCTTGTTCTTTATAAATTCAAAGCGCTACAACACCCTTTAATATTGACTTTTCCCCAAAAAAGACATGCATGAAGCAGAGGTGTTTTCACAAATGCCTTGGCGATGCACATACAGTACGCACACACACTGCCAGTGTATGCGCATGTTTGGACGCACCTTCTCCTTCTGTGTTTTTTTCTTTGTTTTAACTATTTTCATCATTGCACAATGTTACTGAAGAAATCCTTTGCACATCTTGAGCTTTATACACTCATAAGTGTTTGTTCATCACATTCACATGGTACCGTAGTCACCTGGAACTGTTTTCAAACCACAAGAGCCTTGATTTGTGCCATGTCTGACCTTCTTATTGCCCTTTAGACCTTCAGAAGAAGGGATGGTACAATACAAAGACAACAGCCCTATTAGTGCCACTACAACCAGTGTTCAAATCCATATTGTGGCAATAAACGCTCAGTTTAGTAAATAGAAAAGATCGTTATCATTAGTTGAAGAAGTGAAGGTCAGTCTGTCCCAAAAGTCTTTCTTAGAATGTGCTTCATGAGGGCCAGTTTTGTCATAGTGGTTAATGGCTTTGGGGACTGCACTTAAGGAAACATTCAAAGTTTGTCTCCAAGTGCAAGTATTGAGCTTTTTCAGACTGACTGACATTCATTTCATAAAGAAATGATGGACTATCCTTTCTGTTTACTGTTTCTTGCTATAATATAGATCGTGGTAGTTGAAGTAGCACTAATTAGGGACATTGATTCACATGTGACTGCCTCATGAGTTTAATGAGAGAGCAAAACTGTCATCAAGGCTTAATGTGGTTAAGCCTTCAGACAATCTGAAATATAATACCTGTTCCAGGTGCTTAACACTTTGTTGTTTGCTAGATGATTACCTCCACCAAGGAGGCTATGCTTTTGTCAGTGTTAGTTTATTTATCTGTTTGTTAACAACATAACTTGAAAACTTATGATTAGCTTTGGATGAAATTTTCAGGATAGGTCAGAAATTGCACAAAGGCTAATTTAATACATAGATTCTGGAAGTGATCCGTATCATCAATGAGATCCAGAAGATTTTTGAAGGATTTTTCACCATTGACAAAATAGGGCCAAATTCAACATTTTTCCTTGTAACACCGCAAATAACACCCAGAAAATTTAGTCAAAAAAAAAAAAAACAATAGGATAACACCATAATAGTCTATCAAACCACAAAGTTTGATCCAGATATTCTGGATCTAGTGATCCAGAATGTTTATACAGTACTTACAGGAGTTGAGGAAAAATAGCAAGTGTAACATAGCAAATAAAGCTTTGGATGTAAAACTCACACCAAGTTGAAAGTCTGCTGATTTAGAAATGTGCTCATGGATTTGACATGTCTTCAACATTTAACTGAGCTAAATCCAGAAGAAAACCACCATTATGGAAATATTATTTTTCGTGACTAACTATTGAACTAATAGTAAAATAACATTAAAACTGACAATTTGCATAACTTAATCATTTGGTTTTATTGTCGAATCCCACTATGGAGAGATACCTTAAGAAATTTCTGTGCTTTCTGAGTGTTTTCTAGTTCCATATACTACCAGCCAAAAGTTTTACACCCCAATTTAATATCTTGGAAAAAGAGTCAACATTTTTGAGTTTAAAGTCATACATTTATCAGATTAAAACTCAGATATTCTCTGAGAATGAAAGTAACAAATTTATGAGAAAAAATAGCAAATTTGCTAGAAAAAAGTCAGAGATTCCCCACAGATGCAGTCGAGTGTATCTCATGTCCATATTGAATAAATAGAAGATATGAAGGGCCGAATCGGTCTGACTTCACTAGCGAGCTGTTACTACAGCGACATGTCAATCAAACCCCAGCACAGCAGTGATTTGTTGGATTATTTGC
>JAQQAE010006867.1:0-16318 GCA_029823295.1 Pseudamia nigra
TGTTGATTGTAAATGTGGCTTGTAAATATGGATGTCACCAGACTGCAAAACAAATCTACCTATGGGTACAAATAAAGTAACCTGAACCTGAACCTAACCTGTTTTTCCAACGCATTTCACAAATACTCAGTTGAATTGAAATCTGGTTGCTCATCCCTAGATCACTTTTGTTGGAGTACTCTCCACTGCAGACTAGAACACCCAACAAGCTCTTTAGGTTTGGATGAAATGATCCAGTTCTGTACCATCCCTATTTGGTTCTTGTCAAAGTTGCTCAGATTTTTACTCAGGTTGCCAAATTTGCCATTTTCAGTGGGCTAAATGTTCACTTGCTGCTTAATTCATCGACCCACTGACAAATGCTGTTGGAATGATATAATCATCATTTTGACCACTTCACTGGTTAGTGTCATAATGTTGACACTCTTGTTTTGTACAGATCTAATTTTTTGCATAATGAAATTTTCATGAATAGGTTTTCTTTGCTCCTGACAGAGCTGAGTTCAGAATCTTTCTGCTTTTCACACAGTGAACAGTCTTATCTTGTCATTGTGAGGAATGGCTGGCCTTCACCAACTGTGCTTTCAGTACATTTCATCATTTCTGGATTTTGGATGCTGCTGATTTTTCCTAATACAGACCTGATTTCTGTTGCTGTGTGCTATGCTAAATCTGTAAAATAATTGACTACCAACTCTAAATAGCCTAGAGGCAGTGGTGACAAATAATATTGTAACTAGTGTAAGATAACAAGGTCCGTAACATCATGTCTGTTTATCTGAAATACGTTCTGTCCTGGAGTGACATTATTAATCACTCACAGTGAAATCTATGCAAATGTTTTTACAACAACAATCATCATGCTCTTTGTGGATAATTATCATGTTTATGTCTAATAGTCATTCAGGGTCCATTAATTTAGTCACTTATATACAATGATAGAAATAAACAATTTTAAAAATGCATCATAAACACACTCATTAACTCAGTCAGACTTTCCCCTCCTTATCTTTCTCTCAGTGTGCTACTTGCTACTTATCGCTCCCTGGACTCGACAGCTGCAGCTGAAGCTTATTTGTTTGTGCAGTGAACTGAGGATCCATTAGCTCCACTGGCTGAGCTGAACCTCACTGAAAATATTGACTGAGTTAGTGTGCAAGTGCTGCATCCCAAGCCCCATATATGTCATAAAATATTTTATTTCCACATCATTATTTATGTTCACACGGTTGAGGGCAGAATTTACCATTTTTTCACCTGTATGGTTGATCAGTCATGGAATCTTTAACAAATAAAGATTGATTGATTGATTGATTTAACCCTAAGTTCTGATATCCAGATCTTCAAACTGTAATGGGTTATATCTGTTATATTTGTTGAGATCAATGACCTTTAATAGACTCAGAACACTTTGCTGTAAACTGTCATGGCTCTGCTATGTGTGTAAACCACTCAATAGTGCTGAAAATGGTTTCATTTATAATCTTAGTGGAGGCTCAGTGTTGGTTTTTCATTGCTGATATTTGACACCCTGCTGTGTTTGACAGATGACAGCAGAAGCTCGATTTACTTTGCTCATTTACTTGGCTTTGTTGGTGGGAGCTTTAATGGATCATGATATGTCATAAAGAAAAGCTTTGGAGAAAAGTATGTGAAACTGAAACAACCAAAAGTGATGTCAATTTAATGTATGTACTGCATGTATGAACTACAGAATGACCCTAAGGCCTTGACATTCACTATTTCTGTCTCATGGGTTTGATTGATATTGGATGTCGATGCCAGGACTCGTTCAGTCCCAGCTGTCTGTAACTGATTGAAATGTCTCCGTCTCTGACCTTTTTGTCAGCCAGTTGTTGCTTCTCTCTGTAGCCTGGCAGGTTACGTGGAGGCCTTGGCGTCGCGGTTGGGGATGCAGATTCCTGACCTGAGTCCGAAACAGGCAGACATGTGGCAGACCAGGGTCAGCTCACACACGGTCAGTAACACTGGACTTCAACAACCATTAAGCCTCATCTTCTTCTTTTTCATTAGTTTTTTTCACTTGTTTCGTATTTTAGTTCACGTTAGAGTTAGTTTTACAAGCAGTTTTAATTTTATCTGAAAAAGTAGTAATTTTAGTTCAGTTTTGATGCATAAAAACTGGTTTATAGAGGTGAAGGAAGAATAAAGTAATGCCTGGGTCTCACTTTAAGTTGGAGTAAACATAGTTATTATTATTATTAGTTAGGTGCTTATTAGCATATGTATTCTTTTTATTAGGGATAAGGATTATTGTTAGGGTTAATAAGACTTCATGAGGAGACATTTGTTCACCGTTCTAATTGTACCCAATGCATGACATTAAATATGATTTACAAATCTATTATTAAACATCCCATGCTGTACAAACCTCTTTTATTCTTTTACATGATGAAAATTAAGGGACTCCAGTTTTTGTCCATGTATTGTTTATTTATGTAGGATACACATGAGTAACAAACAATAAACAATAATAAACAGTTGTAATTGTGTTCAGTGCTGAACTGACTACTGTTTCTGTGTACTCTACCCACCTCTGGTAATAATTCATTTGTAACACAAAATGTACATCGCATGGCTCATAAAGGGTTCAGATATTTTTTCTATTGACACATATTAAGTTCTATTTTTAGTAAATATGCAGCCGTGCGTTTTCCAAAGTAATCAAACAACTATGAATTACTCAAAATCTCAATAATCTCCACAATAATTGGAATGTGACTTTTCCACCAAACTGTGCACTCTGAGTTTCTTCTCTCTAAACTTACACCCCCCCCCCCACCTCAATTTCATATTTGTTTCACTTACCACTCGCTGCATCTGTGAGCGAGACCTAGGCCTTTTACACTAATAAACACTCAACATGGATGGATATTAATTAACCTGCTGCAGTGAGCATCCTGATGCACTCCATTTGTTGTTTAACATGGCATCATATCTGGCTTTTACACCCTGACAAGAGAAAGCCAAGCCTCTGATGCATCCTTTTACACCACTCATTCACTTCAGGGTAAAATTAGAAGCGAATGATTTGTACGTAGTTTGACTGGTGAAGTGTGAAATGTAATTACCGTAGCTTTGATTAGCTTCAGTGATTAGTCTGGCAGCAGTCGGCTTTTGGCTGATTGTGAAAGGTCACATCAATTGTATTGTCTGGGAAATACCTGTATTTATTTTCATGTAGAAGACATGCTTAACTATGATGTCAGGTTACTCTCATTGGCTGTGCACTCTTCTGTTAGTGCAGATTGTCTGGGTAGTACTCAAGTACATTTACTCCTTTACATGTACTTGAGTATTTCTTTAAAGAAATGTTCCTCTGAGACTCGTTGCTTTGCAGAATACTTTTTACTCTTACTCAGTTACAGTATATTTGGCCACAGCTTAGAGTATGAGCAAAACAAAATCCATTAAATTAAAAAAATTAACAAAACAGTCAAGGAAATTAATAAACTGAATAAATCAGGACACAAAATGATTAGTTTTACAAAAAAGATTACCAAAATGATCAAGCAGAACAAAAATGAACAAAATAATCAAGTAAGTGAACAAAAATGAACAAAATAATCACGTATGTGAACAAAAATGAACAAAATAATCCAGTGAATGAACAAAATAATCAGTATGTGAATAAAAATTAACAAAATATGCAACAAAATGAGTAAAAGTGAAGAGATTATGCAACAACAGCAGTAAAAAAAAAAACAATAATTTACGGTTAAAAAAAATATGTATATATATTCCACATTTTGAAGTTGCTCACATTACTGAAGTACTTATGTTTATAGGTACTTCTAATTCTACTTGAGCCATTAAAATGATAAAGTACTAATACTCGAGTACTGATTCTGTGTACTCTGCCCACCACAGTATGATACACAAAACATGCTCACCCTTGTTTTGTATTGAATATTTGAAATTCTGCTGCCTGCCTGAAATGTGTTCTCCTGCCTTTTCCCTTTTTGCAGGGTAAAGCCATTGGCGTTGGCATCGGCTGTATTCTTGGCATGTTTCCTCTATTGTTCTACAAGGATGAGGAGAAGGATGAAAAGAAGGACGGCCAGACGGAAGCGAAGGAGAAGACACAACCCCCTACTGCACCAGAAACCAGCAAAAACTAAAACTACCAACTCGCTGGTGGCAAATACCATATAGAAAACACTAGATTACTCCAAACTGGGACTGATTGGCCTTTTCTGGTGGAGTGTATGGAAATTAACTCCATGCAGTCTAACCACTGTAGGCAAGGCTCATGAACAACTCAAATCAAAGGTAGTCTGAAGAAGATTCCAGAGACTATTTGATTGCAAAATTGAAGCACAGGGATGTGGCTGCGTCTCGAAGGGACCTTGAAGACCATGGCGTTGCTGGACTGCTGCTGCCGCTTCAACTATTGCACCCACTTAACCTCATGTTTTTGACTAATACAAACTGAAAATCATTTGTTTAAAACAAACATACTTTCTCCGCTGAAACTATTGAGTGGAATCGTCATCTTTCTCTGCATTTAGGCACTTAAATGATTCAATGGCACGTACAAAAAAATGAGGCTTTGAATACTCCCTAAAAACTGGAGACAGGCAATAGAAATAGAGAAAATATCTACAAAGTATCGTAGGAAGCGTAAGATTTGTGTCACCCTATAGGACGTTTGGGCTCCATTCAGCAGTGTTAAAATAGCGACTTCTGTGATTTATGATTTAAGTGTCATAAGCCAAGGTCACCTTTCATATTAAGATGCAGCATTATTCCAGTTGAACATGCATGTCCTAAAACCCAGCTTCAAACCCAGTGAATTCCATCAGTGCGACTCAAGGTACGTAGTTAAATCCAGACACCCATTCGCATCCCCATATGATTCTGTTTTTGCTGTGTTTTATAATGAGCACCTTTGATGCTTTTGAAGTATTCACCAGAAGAAGTAACGCACAAAATGTACATAGGCTGTTCTACAGCCTCGATGATGAATGAGGGTATCTGCAGGTCCTGAACAGCTTTTTTAATGTCTGAAATTTAGGGCATTTCGACATGTACCCTCTTTAGTCTAAAACCGAACCCTCAGACAGACAGTTGGTGTGAAAACGGATTCGACCAAGGAAACTCTGGTCACTTGAAAACATGGTTCTGGCGCGGTTTGTTTGAGGTACCCAGGTGAAATATTGAAAGTGAACCAAAAATGAACATGGAGTGTAGTCACATTACTACATTACTGTTATGTGGAGAATGAAAAGCTCAGTAGTTCACTGCCTTGTGTGCAGCGCATACGGGCCGCCCTCTTGTGAAATAGTTCTTGATAGGACCATCAAACTAAAATCAAAACCATCAAGAGCGCATAAATTTGGCGTTGCTCCCCTGCTTCTGATCAGAGCGCTGAGAGGATTTCACTCGGGTGAAAATGAGCCAGGCAACCGCATGACATTGTTTCCAAAGTGTGGTGTGTTTGAAAATGTGTGATCAAATGAAATGTAAGAATGCTGCAAGTTTAGCCCTGAATCACACAGTCTACCCAACGACACTACTGGGCAAAAAACCTACTTCAGTGGTTTGCTTTTATTTTTTATTATTTTCAACATTGTACATTAATACTGAAGACATCCAAACTATGAAAGAAAACGTGGAATTATATTGTAGACAAAAAAAGTCTTCAACAACCAAGAACATGTTTAATGCTACTACACGTACTATACAAATCCATATTATGGCAAAAACACTCTTTACCTTAAAGCTGCAATATGTTTTATTCATAATTGGACATTAATATAGTCACATGGGGGGAAGTGGCTCCTTTTGTACCTCTACTGTTCCTGTTCAATTCCACCAATGTGCGATAAGGGTAGTGTTACTGGGCTGTCAGTCATTCTCATGCACACGCCCAAGATGCTTCTCATCGCGTACACACCACGAATGGAGCAGACACTGTAGCGAGTGGCTGACAAACACAGGCCCCGTGGAGCCAAACCAGCAATTCCTCCTTATCTGCAACTTACACAGCAAGAAAGAGGAAGAAGAAAACAACAGCAGCTGGTCAGAGCTGGCGTGTCCTGACTGGTGTTTAGACACAGGTTCTGACCGGCTGCAGACCAGCTCCCGGTCGCGGAGGCCTGGAGGTTCCCAGGTCAGAACACTGACCACGGAGGAGCCTCTCTCTGTGACCCCAGACAGCGCGATCAGTCTAACATTAGGTTTATTTAACACAGGAATCTATTGATCAGCATGGTGTTTTGACTGTTGACCTTCCTCTAATATGTGTGTTTATTGCCTTTTCTTAATTTTTCATGTGAAGAATGAAAGGCTACTGTTTGATAATACTGTAGTAATACTAGCGTTAGGATATGATAAGCAGTGACTGTCGGTCTTGGTCACATATGTTTATACCTGCCTTTGTTCTAGTGATTTTAGTGGGAGATTGAATGGTGCATGCACACTGAGGAGGGGCCTTAACAGGAGGAAGAAGGGAATGAGAGATGTAGGTGTTAAAATTTTCAGGTTGAGTCCTAGATTTTCCTCAAGTTACACTGCGGCTTTAAGGAGTGAAGATAGATCAGTCTGAAAAATCTCAAGAACTTTGGATCTGTCCCTAAGTACAGCCGCCAGTTTCATTATAGCTTTTGATGGTTTGGGTGACTGCACTTAGGGATGTGTCCCCAAGTGTAGTCGCCAAAACTTTCAAATGTTATGATGGAACTGACTGTCCTGAGGACTGTCCCAGAAAAAAAATAAGACCAAGCGCTACCTCTGCCGCATTAGAAAGACCAGCCTCAGAAACCAGGGAAACCTGTGATTTAAAAAACCATTCCAAGTAACTACCTCATGAATCTGTCATCAAAGACAAATGTGGCTACTTTGGATAATCTAAAATATAAAACATGTTCTGTGTTACTTTAGTACATAATCCCATGTGTTCTTCATAATTTAGATGTCCTCAATATTAATGTACAATGTTTAAAACAATAAAAATTAAGAAAAAACACTGAGGGAGAAAGTGTGTCCAAACCATTGACTGGCAGTGTGTATGTGTAAAAGTGCCCCAAGTTCGGAAGGTATTAGAAGTCTTAGATGTGAATTTATGAAATCCTATTTGAATCTAATTTAATGTATTCATTTTTTTCATTTTTGTGACGCTCTTCCATGTCAAGCTCTACATTACTAATGTTACAAACCTTTAAACCCACCACTGTGTTTTACCTGTTGTTGATTAAAATAACTCATTCCTACATCAAACATACCTCTGCACAGGACCACGAATAAATGACCTACCTTTATACTCATCCGCAAGGCTTGAATTAAAAAAAACAATGATTTGTGTGATACTTGGTCTTAAACTTGGTTAAAAACTATTTAGAAAAAGTCTTTAAGACTCGTATACCTGTCGACCCCCTGGTGTATGTATGTACCACGTGTGTGGAGTTTTACACAGTCCCAAAGTTTGGGAAGAAAGTAGAGAACTGCAGACGGGCTGAAGCAAAGAGCCTGAAAGGGTCTGTGGCAGAGAGATAAATCCCAGCAGTGAAGCACCAGAAACCTTTAACAGATGGAGACTGACCTGCTCTTCTTCCTTCAGACCCATGATTAATCTCCTCTAGTTCCAAATCTATCAGCTCTCCACTCTGCCTGCTCAAGGCTTCCAGACAATTTTCCCTCACCGAACAAAGTAAGAGAAAACACTCCAGATCTTTTTATATGCACCACGCCAGTCCTGTGTTAGCCTGCAGGATGGTTTTAGTTTGACTTGTGACTCTACGGGTTACCTACCACCTAGTTTCCCTGGTGTGAAGTATCTGTTACAAAGTATATTACCAAGTATTTGCACCATTATGTTACTACTTCTCTACTGCCCTCCACTGGCTGAAACCCCAAAGCTTCGGTCACTTGTCTGTTTAACATTCAAAGCCCTGCTCGGTGTAGCTGCTAATCCTCCAAAACTGTTATCACCATCCTTTAGTCATTCCTAACATTGCTCTAATCTTGATATGCAAACCAGGCAGAGCTCAACAGCACTAAACAGGAAACACTTCTGTATATTTGGGATTTCAAATCGCTGTCATTATACAACTTTTGCAATTGATTTTAGGATATATCCTTTGAAGAGTTCTGTTTTTCATTTCCGCAGCTGAATCAGACTGTTCATGGCGTTAAATCTGTTCAGGTGGGATTGAACGCAAGCAGCTAAATGTCACTGAATTGCATTTCCTTTAAGAAAAGTATTTAATGTTTTTATAGAATATTTAGTCCTGAATTATGTATGTTTTTGGCATATATTCGCCTGCTCTCAAAGCGTAATGTCATGAATAGAATATTCTGTGATATTCTATTCTATAATATATTATTTGTCAGCACAAAACTGTCTTTCTTGTTATATTTTTACATGCATTCAGTGGAGAGGACTTTGCAAGATGTGAGACAAAAGCACTGAGACAACAAACGAGACTTACCCTGTAAAAACTGTTCTGCTTATTTATTATGTGGTGATAAAATTGAGAAAATATTCAAAAGAATGCAACTTAATGTAGTTAGGATTTTTGACCTCGTTGATTGCTTGATCTCCACTTTGCATGCACTACTAATAAAAACCCTGTTGTACATGTTTACTTTGTTATAATAAAATCTAGTCTGCATTAAGATTATGCATTTCAACATGCATCACTGAACGTAAAAATCAATAATGCAAGCTGGATTAACGTGCAAATGACCATGATGTTGTTTTATCTTTTTAGAAAATCAATAATGTATCATGTCCCTGTCATAAATAATACAAAGAAGGACTTTTTGCTTTTGAGTGAGCTTGCAGAGCTTTTGTTTACTGCTGTGCTGTGAATCAGCAAATGCAGTGCTGGCATTTGGAGCATCTGCAGTGTGGACCTGCAAAATGCACAGTGTTCGAGAAAAACAAAGCTGCTCCATAACAGGAAAGGTTTCCATCAACCAGAACATTTGCTTTTGTGACTACGTTTTAAGACTCTCGTGTAGGCTTTCCAAAAAATAATCCTGGGTTCCAAATAGTCTGATGAACCTGTCGAAAGCAAGATTTCTGCATTTATCTGATGTGTTTACCGGGCCATCACACACATTAACTTACTTTACATGTTCCTAAATTCTACAGGATCTCTGAGAGAAAATTTAAAAGCACATTAAATGAATATTTAACAATTGGTTTTGTGGTCTGTTACATATGTTATAAATGCATGAATGGCTGTTTTACACTAGTTGTTATTTTGTTTTTTCCAATAGGTAAAATGCAGCTTAATTTAAGAGTACGTTTCAAATAGTGTTTAAAATTGGTCTCAAGTACAGTCTCAGGGAGACTTTCTGAATATTTTTATGGGAGCTTTTTCTTATTAACTGCTGCTTTCTTTTAGTTGTTAATCTTCTTGCCAACTTTTGATTAAGGTCTCCACATCATTCAGTTTAACCCTAGTCAACAGGGATCATCTTATTCCTGCTACCATTTCAGCCGGTCATTTTTGTTATATTGCTGTAACCCAGTCTTGCTCTGCCTTAGTCTTGGTCTCGAATGCTCTTAGTCTTAGTCGTCAAACTGATTCACTACCATTTTCAGCTCTTGACCCTAGGTGCAGATTCACATACGCTTCATAATTAAAATACACAGCTTTTATTTTCATGATTTTTGAGTCTCTTGCAAAGTGTCTGATTGCAGATGGTGATGCTTGGGCGCATACTGTCCTGCAATATGAAAAAAAATGTACAAATAACTAGGCTGCCTAAGTGGGTATAATGTGAGAAACAACAGTTAAGGTCAGTTTTTATTGCAGTTAAAATCTTTCCATTTGATGAAAGATGATGATGAAAGATTTTTCCTAACACATGAACTTGAATAGAATAGAATAGAACTAACTCTAGATGCTGCACAGTATATTCGTCAGGGCTACTGATAAGCAAAGATGGGTAGTTCTAAAGTACATCCACTCCATTACATGTGCTTGAGTAGCTTTGATTTTTTATAAAAAGTACTTCTGGGAGTAGTTACTTAACAGAATACTTTTCATTCTTACTGAATTACAGTTATGGTGAAAAACCTGTACATCAATATACAGTTATTGGGGTATATATTTGAGTGAACACCGCCGTGAATAGGAGTCATTTTGCCCTCACTTTGTTTACAACAAAATGAGCAAATTTAACAGAATAATTAAGTAAATTAATGAAATGAACAAAGTAAAAAATTAACAAAATAATGAAGTACATTAACAATGATGAACAAAATAATGAAGTAAAAGAAACTCACAAAAGAAATAAAAAATACACAATAAAATGAGCAAAAAATAAACCGAAAAAAAAACAACTAAAAATGCACAACAAAATGAGGAAAAAAATGACCAATGTAAGTAAATGTGCAAAAAAATGAGCTTTTGTTTTATGAGTACTGTACTTCTACTTCTACTTGAGCCATTATCAGTAGTGTGTAAACAGAGACAGTACTCAAGTAAAAGTACTGTTACTTCAAAATTCTAACAACTCGCATAGAAGCAGAAGTACTCATAAAAATAAATACTTGAGTAAAAGTTTTAAAAATTGTCATAAAAAACTACTCATGTCGTGAATAACGATGCAGAATTTGTGACATTTACTTGTATCAGTGATTTTGATCATACTTGTCAATTTGCAAACCTGTTTTGTTGTATTTTAATGATCATATACCATATTTGACAATTTACTTGATTTTTTTGCAATTTTGGTGGTTATATTGTACATTTTCATTAATTTACTTAATTATTTTCCCTTGCATTTTCTCAATCTTGTTGTGTATTTTGTTCTGTTTTGATTTATTTTGTTGATTATTTTGTTGATTAGTGTTCATTTTGTTCCTTTTCTGTTCATTTATGTGATTATTTTGTACATTTGTTGGACCTCATGTATTTTTTCAGGTTTTTATTCATTTTACTCATTAAGCTGTGGCCAATTGTAACTGAGCAGAACAACCTTTGTTCACTTTGTTGCTTATTTCATTTATTTTTGTTCAGTTTTGTTGGTTATTTTGTTCATTATACATTTTTTTGCCACTGTTGTTGCTGAAGTTGTTCATGTTGACTCATTTTGTTGCTTATTTTGTTTTTGTTCAGTTTTTGATGCTTGTTTTGTAGATTTTGTAAATATAATTGCTGATTTTGCTGTTTCTTTCGTTGCTCGGGTTTCAATTATATTGTTCATTTTTGTCAATCTACTTGGATATTTTCTTCATTTTTGCATATTTTGTTGCTTGTTTATCCTTGCTAAGTTTTATACTTTATAATTTGCTCAACTATTTTGTTCAGTCTTGTCAATTTCCTTCATTATTTTTATTTTATGCTCTTTGAAATTTTCTCTTTTTTCTTCTTCTTTTTTTACTTAGTTTGGTGATTGTTTTTGTAAATTTCTGCTCCTTGATTCAAGTTGATTTACTTGAATATATTATTCATTTTTTATTTAACTGATTGTTCATTTTAAGCTATTTTTACTCCTGCTGATTCGGGTGTGGACAAATGTAACTGAGTAAAGTACACTGTTTTTAATCACAAACGTAACTCTGTAAAACAACTACTCTCACAAGTACATCTTGTGGGGAAAACTACTTAAGTACATGAGTCATTTCTTTCTCTCTCTCTCAGGTGTGTTTAATTTTCTACTAATCAGCGCTATATTTAAGCCGCCGCGTGACCTCGACAACCCGGGATTATTGTTCCTGTGCTACGACGTTTTAACGTAGCTTCTTTAATTAAAATAATAATAATTTTGGTTTGGTTGCGTCAAATCCGAAATGACAGGTGACATTTCCAAGAAAAAGGGGAAAGGTTCAAGTGAGAAAAAGGCGAAAAGAAAGGTGAAAAGAAGAGAAACCTACGCCATGTACATCTATAAAGTTCTCAAACAGGTGAGTCAAGTGAACGCACCACCGCCTTGTACCTGAATTCCCCAGTAGAATGTGTATAATATCCACCTTTGGTGTCTTCAAAGGTTCATCCGGACACGGGCATCTCCAGCAGGGCCATGAGTATCATGAACTCCTTCGTCAATGACCTGTTTGAGAGAATCGCGACAGAAGCGTCTCGTCTGGCTCAGTACAACAAACGCTCCACCATCACCAGCAGAGAGGTGCAGACCGCCGTGAGGCTGCTGCTGCCCGGGGAGCTGGCCAAGCACGCCGTGTCCGAGGGCACCAAGGCGGTCACAAAGTACACCAGCTCCAAGTGAACGCCACAGCCGCACTTTCATACACGTGCCAACTGGCTGAGACCAATAAATGCAAAAGCTTACTTAGTTTCTTTATTGTATAAGGTGGCGGACTGTAATGCGCTTCATTGGCCGTTAGATGGGGTCATTGCTCACTTATTATGCTGCAGTTTTGTCAGACGTTGCTTTAGGAGCATTGGCGTCAGTTTATAGCAATATTCCCAACTCTGCACGTCCAACAACCTTTGGTACGTTGACGTTAAGTTTATATGAAACTACGCATGATGGAATTATGAACCATCACGATGTGACCGTGGCTCACTGTGTCCTGTAGATCAGTTTGTCTGCATTGTGGCAAGGGAGTTGTGGCATGCTGCAAATAAAGCATGTATCGAGTTGAAAAACGATGTCTGGCCTTTTCTTGACATAAATATGGATTTGTACATTTGCGCTAATTGGGCTATTGAGTGTGTACAATACAACTGATAGCCTAAAGAACAAATGTCACACCTGTGAGCTGAAAACTGTTCAAGGTGAGTGAGTCTGATGCAAGAATGCCATGAGTGTGCAAGACTAAATGTGGCTACTTTATTCTGGATTGTTGACTCGTTTACAACATAATTCCATATGTTTTTTAAGAGTTTGAGTGTCTTCAGTATTAATGTACAATGATGACAATGGCAAAAATGACACTGAAGGAGGTGTGTCCAAACTCTTGACTGGTAGTTGACAGAGCCCATATTGTCAGGCAGATAAGTTTATTTCCTATTTGAGTGAACAAACAGACCCATCAGTGTGTTTGTACCTGGAGATAATTTACTCTGTGGGTTTTATCTGAGGATACCTGCTCCACTCATACAGCCCATGACATCATCCACTCCTAAATCCAAGGCAACACCTGTTTTTTGACAAAACGTCTGTTCAGGTGTGAAATTAAACAGGTGGCTGAGGCATAATGTAACAAAGCATAACTATCTCTGCTAAATAACTGACTCTTTGCCTCTACCTTAATGACCAAAGGCAGTCTAAATTGATAAGTCAATATTTAAGACCTTGGCAGTTAAAATCCACTAAAAAGTGATTATAGTATTTAGTGACCATTTTCACCCTGAAAAGACGGATACCGTTGGATTTACTGATAATTTTAAGTTCCAGGGCTGTTCTTATGTGGCCTTTGAGATGCTGGACAGAGGCCGATGGGACCTGATGCAGGAACAACACTGGCAGCTGCTGTGCCACTGAATGAGATTCATCAAATGATAAAGCAGCTTCTGACTTCCAATGTAATAATATAATGCTGATCAACCATCAACCTATGTCTCCTTTTTTACAAGGTGGCTCTGAAATCTTTTTTGCTATTGTCCACAGAACATTTCGTACGGTTAGATTAAAATACCTTCATGTATGGGAATGAGCAACTACATGCATGAATTCATGGCTGTGTGATTCATGTATCAGATTGTACAGATAAACCTGGCATAATGTCCTTAATTTTCTCACCCCACATTATGAACCAAAGCTACGCAGCCTCCAAATAACTCCCAATGACACCACCAACCCACCCCCAAATGGTCAGGCAGACCAACACCCTCCCTGAATATGGTTCTACTAAAGGTTTCTTCTGTTAGAGGGACTTTTTTGTCCAAACTGTCACTTAATTGATAGAATATATGCAATATGGAAAAATCAGTCAATCTGCAGAAGCTTAAAGACAGTGATCCTGGTGTATGTCAAAATTTTTTCAGCTATTTTTAAAATCCAAAATGTCATACATTTACCACCATAACTCATGAATTATAAATAAATAAAGCAAAATATGTTTTTATTACATAACTTTCCAGCACTCTTCCTGCTACATCCTTTGAGTAAGAAAAGATAAGAATTTGATTTTAGCAATATTTGTAGCAAGTTTAATAAACAAAAGCAAATATTGTCAAATTTAGAGCTGTCGGAGCTAAAACCATCCTATCCTTTTGCAGCTCTCTCCTCCCCATCCAAATAAAAAGACAAGAATAAATATAGATGACCCTGTCACCATTTCCCACTGCTATGGAAAAATAAAAAGCATTTTTCAAAGCCACACAGCAGAGAAAGGACATTTTAATAACAATTGGTCATTACAGCTGTCAATTATGGTTTTAATCCCCCTATCATTCTCTTTTTTAGATTTGTACAGTCTGAAAATAGAGGTACAGAAAAGGGTAGAATTATTGTTCAATATCTCTGACCACTTGAATTACAATTGACATATAAATGTGGGTTATTTTATTCAGTTTTATTTGTGCTCCCATTTAAAAGGCTTTCTATCCACATACCTATGATGCTAAACCCAGACAAAGTTACTCAGATCGCTTTAAAATGTGGCATATTTATACAATGACTGAAAAGAATGACTGTATTCTTATTATGCATTCTAATCAAGTTTTTAAAAGAGTGTCAGCTGAATAGTACTTGATTATAATAATGACACTAGCAGTCGCATCAGTCCAATCTGCATAAAATGAACGAACTGATAAAGGTCTCTCTAATTAGGCTGGTGTTTACATCAGGCTTTACATACATCTATTATCAACATCCTACAAAGCCAGACTCTCCATCCTAATGCACCACTGACTGTTGTTGTTGAGAGACCCATTTTGGATGTTTCTCTGTATTCTTGGTAATAATGTGAAATCTACAGATGTTATTATGATGGCGATAGGGTCTCTTCATGGCTGTGACTTTGTTCATGATTATCATGGTCGTTTAGGTTTTGTATCTTGCACTCTTCTGCATATCCCCACTCATGCCTTTGCCTAGTGGTAGTCATCGCAGTCTCCTTTAGGCAGACTGCTATGAACACATTATGGATGGGTGCATTAGTGAGTGATGCAGAGCCCGGGCTGGCTTGCCTTGTTTTCATGTGAGAGTGCATCATTAGAAAATGTTCCACTTGGCAGGGAAGCGCGTATTAACTGCAACTGCAATGAAATGAGGTTGTGATAGATGGTTAAAGTTATACAGGACTATTAGATTGAAATATGAACCTCTCAATTGTCATGATGAAACAGAGGGCTATTTGTGGGGTGATCAGTGCATTGAGAGACAATTGGAATCTGCAAAGACTGATACAATACATTATAGGTAGTGGGCTCAGGCCTGAAAGAGTACAGAAAAAGTAATCATGCCTCCACAGAGTAGTTTAGAGCTACTGTTCAATTCAAGGCTCTATAAATTCATTTAAGTTCTCCACCAACATCACAAGCATTATGATGAGACCTTGGGGAGATTTGCAAACAGAGCACCTTGTCTAAGCCCTACTGTGGACCCTGATGAGCCACGTAGTATAGGGATGCAAACCCATTCTGATTGGCCAATAAAGGCATTTTATTGGGTCAGACACTTAAAATAGGCTGCATATGCCTTAGTGTGACCTTAATGGTCCACAGTGTCACTATAATATTACAGTGCACAAAGAAAATTAGAATAATTTAGATGTGATTCACAAGAAGACACGGGAACAAGAGCTTTCTTTTACATAATGTCACAGACCAATTAAGCCTATTCGCTTATCATGTTTTCGTGGTGCTGTCTCAGTTCTTCTTTCAACAGAATACAGTGTACAGTGCATCTGGAAAGTATTCATAGCGCTTCACTTTTTCCACAATTTTTTTTATGTTACAGCCTTATTCCAAAAAAGAATAAAATTAATTTTTCCCTCAAAATTCTACACACAACACCCCATAATGGCAATATGGAAAGGTGTTTTTTGAAATTGTTGCAAATTTATTAAAAATAAAAAACCTGAGAAATTACATGGACATACAGTAAGTATCCACAGCCTTTGCTCAATACGTTGTTGATGCACCTTTGGCAGCAATTACAACCTCAAGTTGTTTTAAATATGATGCCACAAGCTTGACACACCTGTCTGTGGGCAGTTTGGTCCATTCCTCTTTGCAGAACATCTCAAGCTCCATCATGTTGGATGGGAAGCGTCGGTGCACAGCCATTTTCAGACTCTCCAGAGATGTTCAATTAGATTCAGGTCTGGTCTCTGGCTGGGCCACTCAAGAACATTCACCGAGTTGTTCTGAAGCCACTCCTTCAATATCTTGGCTGTGTGCTTAGGGTCACTGTCCTGCTGAAAGAT
>JAQQAE010006868.1:0-16316 GCA_029823295.1 Pseudamia nigra
ACCGCCATCTGGTGGATGCATGACGCAAGTGCGCCTTATAATCCGGTGCGCCCTATAGTGCGGAAAATACGGTAGTTTAACTTGCGTATCATCCATTGACATTACTAAAGGAGCCATATTGTGCATTTTCTGGCATAATATTTAATGTTTGTGGACCATAAAGATGATACAAATAAGGTCTTAAACTTCAGAATCCCTCTGTGTTATTTTTGTTGCCGATTTATTTTCACTTCTCTGAACCTTGGCTGAAAAAAATCCTGTTTTGGTCCCATTCTGCCCTTCATTCTGATTGGATGTTTTTATTTCTGAGTGATGATGCAGTCAGAGTTCACGGGGTGTGGATTGTCCAAATGAGACAAGACACTGGTAGGGTCTGATGTGTAGGGAACCATGCTGAGACCTGAGTTCAAGTGGGCGGGCCCAGGCTCAAGTGATGAAGGCAAACTGAGGGTTTTCAGGCAGCTTTAGCTGACCCGATCAGAAAAGCTCCATGTGCTTTGACAGCAACATTATTTTAGGGCCTAGGAACACATTTTATCATGTAAAAAGCAGAGGAACGTGATTTTTCATATGTCTCCTTTATCTTATTTTTTTCAGCTCCTTGAGGAAGTATTTAATTGGTTCAACAGCCAAGACCCAAAGGTGTGGAACCCATGTACCAAAGACTTGCCCACGTGAGTATTGCTTTCATTCACTTGCATATATATATATATATATAATTATTTTGCTTTTATTTCCCTAAAACAAAAGTATGTCTTAACGTCTGTGTAACATTTGAAATACTTTAAAATTTTAGAAGATTGTTTTGTGCTTCAGTTACATATCTTGAGTACTCCATTTCCAGCTGTGTATCCATATGTATTTATAAAATATTAAGGTCTTTACACACTGGGTGCATTTTTTCATGTGATTAATTTGAACATGATTTCGTTTTTTCATACCATTGTTTATGTATTGAGTACTCGGACACGGAACACAAACACAACATGGCAATAAGGTGATATTTCTTTTTTGCGTTGAGCTTGATTTTTCCTGGGTTTTGCTACATGAATGAATGCATTGTTCAATCATCTGTATGAAACGGATGTCGCATTACAAAAACAATGACACAGGCCTACGTGTAGCCAATTTTTTTGTATAAAAAAGATAAAACTGACACAAATACTGAACTGAAGGACAACGTGTCAACCACTAGACTATGAGGACAATGAGAAGTTTGTGTAATGTGAATGTTAGAACAGAAGACACTTAACAGAGACAGACATGGAGGCGCATAAGTACACTTTTCGCTCCACGTGATGTTAAGTTGTTTCTTTTTCTCTCCAGTGAACTGACACAAATAGAACCTTTCATTGATAATGTGTTGATACTTTCACAAACTGGCATCGCTGCCTGTGTGAATCGTTTTGTTCTGAGATAGTCCCCAGATTATTTTTTTTATTCCCACCTCATTGTCTCCTTTTTTCATGACACACCAGGTGTGAAAAGGCCTTAATGTTGCAGTGGTGATTGCGTTCTTGCATGGTGTCTAGAGAAATGTTTATCAACTATGAAAATGTAATTATAATGCTTGTTAATAGGGGGATGCTGTCCAATGCTGTTCATCCACCTACAACGGAGCATGTGTACGCTCAGTGGCATGAGAGAGAGGAGCTCCCATCCAGAGCTCCTCTGGACATCCTGCAAGAGGAAAATACACAAAGCTTAGATGTAAAGGAAGAAGAGCTGTCTTCCACTATGTCCGGGGAACCAATGAACCACTTCAAAACCAGCAGGGCTGTTAGACTCAAATTCAAAGGTAATACTGGAAATGTTGGAGAGTATGCTGAAATTTTGCTCTTTGTACACTTTTTCCTCACACAATGTTTGTGCCCTAATTATTTACTTTTACACATTTGTATAGGGAAAAGGGCGAAGGTGTCGAAAGCTGATCTGGACACTGGCTGGTCGATGGATGATGAGAGGCAGTGCTCTTTGTGCCAAAAATACGGAGACCTCAAGCCAAATGTAATAGACTTAAAAATTAAAAATTGTTTCTGACACAAGCATAGAGCTAGTAAGCTGCATGCTGTGCAATTGATAAATTTGGTGGTTTTACAGGATCTTTTGTCTGATTTTTGTGGTCTTTTTAGGAGGCAGGCAGGTTATTGTACTTGGGCCAGAATGAGTGGGCTCATGTGAACTGCTGTTTGTGGTCGGCTGAGGTGTTTGAAGAGGACAACGGCTCTCTACTCCACGTGCACAGTGCTGTCACAAGAGGCCGCTTGATGGTTGGTTGTGAATTCACTTAATATCCTTACATCCTGGTGGCGCTGCTCAGCAGGAGACACAGACTCAGTTGCCGCTGTTATTGAATGCTGCCCTTTATGGCACTGCCTTCCAAGACAAATTTTACTCTGGGTCAATAAAGTTTATCCTTATCCTTAAATGAATTTTAAAAATGAATCTACAAATTACTAGGCAACAAATTATGTTTTTTGCCAGAATAAAAAGAGGCTGGCTATCTATACTGTATATCACTGTTATAGCATGTACTTGAAAGTTGATGGATTGGAAATGTATCATTTAACAAGCCTCAACCCAAAGTGTTGGTTGGGTAGTGCTTTCAAACTTCGAGAGCTTTACAACTCCAAGGAACTTTTCTTTGAATTGAATTTTGTAATATCTCCTCATTGTTTTAAAAGTAGAATAGAACATACTAAATTTAATTTATTACATTTATTTAACAGATTATTATGACCATGAACATGGATTTCTCAATCACAATAGACCCAGAATACACAAACATTTCAGTTTCTCCACAAGTGTTTGAAGCACAGATTATTTCCTCTCTTTGCACTTAAAATGCTTTGAACTTTACAGGACAGAATATATGAGATCTAGTGACTTAAACCAGGTATCATTTAGCTCCTGTCAACATTGTTCTACTTCTTGCCACAGAAATGGACCTCACACTATATATGGACTTTTGCCTGGTGGAGCTATTTACTTATGATTTTTATGTTTTTACTGTGCACACATTTTGGTGTTTTTATTTACAGTCCTACAAAAGCAAGACACCAAAGGTGGATATTTTTAAGTTCTACCCTGTACCCATTTTAGCCTAAGGTTTATTCATTTTTGTACATGTCATTATAAACTTGGTGACAAGACAAGAAACCCAGGGTGCCTAAAACATTTGCTCAGTGCTGCACATAAAATGTTTTCACATGTAGTGTAATTCAGTTTTCCATGCCTTTTTCATGTCCACCATTCCACTGTCTTTATGCCTTTTTTAGAGATGTGAACGGTGCAACCAGACTGGTGCCACAGTGGGCTGCTGCCTGACTTCATGTCAAAGCAACTATCACTTCATGTGTGCCCGCTCTCGTCAGTGTGTGTTCCAGGATGACAAAAAAGTCTACTGCTACAAACACAGACATCTCATCAGTGGCAGGGTAAATTGCTAATCTCCCTTTCTACTTATTAGAATATTTAGTAGTTAATTCTGGGCCTGTGTTATCACTAATCCATATACCAATTTTTTGTTTAGATGATTACTGGTCAGGAGTTTGAAGTGAACCGCAGGGTGTACGTGGATTTCGAGGGAATAAGTCTTCGCAGAAAATTCTTGACTGCAGTGGAGCCAGAGTTGATCAGTGTGATGATTGGTGAGCATGCTTTTAACTGAGAATTTCATTTATTACTTTGCATGACTAATTCATGTTAAATTGACCATTGGTGTCTATGCTGTGACTTCAGGATCCCTACATATTGACAAACTGGGCGTGCTAACAGAACTTTCTGCCAGCAAAGGGAAACTCTATCCTGTTGGGTTTCAGTAAGTTGCATTTGACCTGTTCATTCACATTTTATTTTCAGCAGTCTTTGAAAACACTTGATGAGCCCTTTGTAAAACTCGTTTGCGCCTTCCATAGGTCTTCTCGCTGGTACTGGAGCACAATGAATCCATTGCGCCGGTGCAAATATACTTGCACTGTCCGGGAGGTCCGACCCCTTGTCCCTGAGAAGCCTGTTGAAGAGATGCCTGACCAAGGAGACAATCAAACTATTGTCCACAGCCCCTGTCCACCACCTGGTGAGTGTTTTGCTGCTGAAAATCTGAAATGCATTTGGACATGTTTAACTTCTATGGAAGAGGCAAAACGTAATAGTCTGGTGCTGCCACTAGGTCAGTGCTTCTCAATTATTTTCTGTTCCCCCCTGTGCGACTATAAATAGTATCATTTGTCTATAAAATTGTCATTAGTACACCTCTGCATAACATTGTATTCTTATTACCAATAAAGAAAACAAAATAAGAAAAAACAAAGAAACAGTTCAACTTACAACAAAGAATGACTTTATTAACACAGTGTTAATCAGTAACAGAAAAGATTTAAAATGCATCAATTTGCCTGAAATTGTTACTCAGGTAGGCCGGATTTTCCAGGAAGTTCTCATCACAAAATTTTTCTGCAAGTTCATACTTGTGCTCCTGCTCGCTGAGCTCACAAACTTGGGACAAGACTTTTCCTTGTGACAGTCACCTTGCTTCACTGTGATAGAGCACAGCTGGATGTTCAGCTCCCACCTCCTCACAGATAGCAGAGAAGACTCTTGACTAAAATTGACTACACCTATAATATCAGTCATAACCTCACTTAATTCAGGGGAAAGGTGCCTTGACGCAAGTGCTTCTCTGCGTATAATACAGTGTGTCCACTCAGCATTAGGTGAGGCATTCATGACGAGTGCCCCAAGTCCTTTTCTCATCCCTGCCATGGTCTGTGCACCTTCACTGCAAACACCAGTGCAGTTCTTCCACTTTAGCCCATTCTGAGCCAGGAAGCAGTCCAACATTTTGAATAGCTTTTCAGCTCTGGCTCTGTCTCTGACATATTTACAAAAAAAGTACATCCTCACCCAGGGAGTTTGTCATGTCAAAATGTACATAAGCAATAAAGAGTCTTTGTTGCTGTCAGTTGCTTCATCAAATTGTAAGGCAAAACGTTTGTCTTTGAGTTTATCTACCAGCTGTTCTTGAAGATCATTAGCAATATATTTTATACGTCTGGCGACAGTGTCATTGGACAGAGGAATAGTTTTTATTTTTGCAGCACTTGCGTCATCCAGCATGACAGAGACTATGTCTAATGCTGCAGGAAGTATCAGCTCCTCTGCTATGGTATGGGGTTTTTTGCACTGAGCAGTTTGGTACACCACCTGATATGATGTTAACAGTGCTCGCTGGTTTACTGAAGTAGCTTCACAAAGTGGGATTATTGTTTGAAATATTCGGCATGTTTTCCCTGAAAAAATCCCAGCGGCTTATCGGCATGATTGGGCTGTAATGTCTTCCAAGTGGTGCCTTAATTTATTTGGCTTCATGCTGTCCTCTGCCAGCATTTTTAGGCACAGTAAACTCCGGTCTTTCTTCGTCTCCCACCGTTGTCACAGTGAAGCCGAGCGATACATGCGCTTCATCATATTTCCTTGTCTTAGCGTTTGGGTGACTTTCTTTTGTCTCATTATCTCCGTCTCTTACTGCCTTTCTTTTCGCCCCGTTACAAATTTTTCCTTGTTGTCTCTTGAGGGTTTGTTTACTGAACTTCATATCATTTGCTCGTTGCAAAAAAGCCCTACACCATAGCGACAACGAGAGTGCCACTGCCACCTACTGTAGTGGATGTGCAATTACACTTAATTCTAGTGCGGCCAAAAAAAGCATGTTCCCCAGGGTCCCTGGCATCGCACCGCACCCCCCCCTGTGGGGCACGCCCCCGCTATTTGAGAAGCACTGCACTAGGTCAATATTTCAGTCACTATCCTGACACGTCATCACTGATGTGTTGACAGTATTCAGATCAAATCTAAATCTTCTAAAGCCAATGAAGTGTATCGACTAACCATCTTTCATGACTGTCACCATCAAAATGTCAAAAGATTTCAGTCAGTTTTTTTCCATGAAACATTCTAATTGACTCTGATCTCTTTGCCATCTCTGTTAAACAGTTGATTTGTTGTTCTCATTACAAATGCAAAACACCTTGGCAGCATCTTCAGTCATATGGTCTTTGAACTTGACATTAGGAAGTCCGTTCCTGTTTGCTGCATCTCAGAAATATACTCTCCCATTCTGATGTCAAGTTGCTTCACACCTACATTTTTTCCCTGTTAAATTACTGTAATATCCTGTGTACCTGTTCCAACCAATCTGCCATACACATTACGATTGCTACAAAATTCAGCTGTTGTTTAGTGACCAGAACAAGGCATGACGTGGCACACCAACATGATAGTGTGACAGTGTCTGGAACAATTCACTTGGCATGTTTATTGATGACTTAAAGATCTACATCCAATCAACTTTGGGATATGTACTGCTAATGGTTTTCAGTAGGGTTGCCTGAATTGATTTCCTTGAAACTTGTCACGGTTATTAACCACAATAAAATCTCAAACCTGTCGACTTTTAGGATGGGTGACACTACTAACTTTGGAATAGGGCTGGGTACATCTCGGAACAAGAATATTTGCACATGCCTGGAAGTGGCCAAACCAGTTTGTTTGAAACTTGCTGAGATCATCTTCAACCTGTCAAATTTTGAGAGGGGACGCTACTGCTTGCAACAAAAAAAAGCAAAATCTTGAAAATGGCTAAACCAAGTTACATGAAGCATCTCACGGTTATTAAACTTAAGGATCATAATTCTGCCAACTGTTGAGAATGGTGACACTACTATATGGGATAGAACATGCTACAACTTGAGGAAAGACCGAAATGTAGCTCAAAATTCTGTGGCAACTTTTTTCAGTGGATACCCTGTGTATTTAACAACCTCTAGTAATTGCCTCTTTCATGTGTGTGCAGCACATTGTATCTCAGCATTTTGTGATGTAAATTTTACTGAATTGCAAATTGTCTGTGTCAGAATCTGAAGATCAAGAGACTGATGCAGGAGACTCACAAACTCACATCGACGAAACACTTGCACCAATCCCACCCCTCAAAACAGATCACGGAGCCAGGCCAAAGATTCCGAGTTATCCCCAAACAAGGAGGCCAGCTGGAGGCATGTCCAGACCTCTGCCATCTCCAGGTAAAATTCAAATGCAGGTTATATCTTGAGCATAATGTTTCTGTGACTAACTCTTGAGTGTCTAGTTGCTAATCTCCCTTGGTCTGTTTTTGTAGGTGTTGCCCCATTGAAACCCCACCACATTTTAACCGTAAGTGATCTGGAGGAGACACGAAGGGTCCGTCGCCACAGTCCGCACTCACAGACCACAGGGCTACGCAGTCATCTTTCCCCACCTCCACTAGGCCCTCTGCCTGGACCAATTACCCTCCGTGCTGGCAAATCTTCTCTTCCTACTTCCCCACTGTTTCCTCTTGGTGCTACAGAAAACCTAATAAATTCTCCATCGTCCCGCCCAGTTGGAGGTAGAAGCGCTTCTTCAGTCCGATCCCACGGAAATACAATGAGTCACAGTACCTCATCTTTCTTTACTCAGTCTCCTTGGTTGGACAGCGAAGGCAGCTTTCCCTCTCCAAGTTTGTCTTTTTCTTCATCCATACAGCATTTGCCCAGAAATCGATTATCATTTGATCTCAGCCAGTCGGATTCAGTTGAGGTGCCACACAATTTCTTGGCTTCACCAGAGCCCGAAGATGTCTCACCTGCAAATGGAACATCACCACAGGGGGACTTAGACCAACAGAAGGAGGATGAATTTTCCTACAGCTCATTCCACAAGGATTCCAGTCTTTCTCTGGGCCAAGATATGAGGACGGAATTGGAAATTGAAGAAACACTCCTTAATGAAGGTGTGGCAATGAACTGTGGGGGGCAAATAGTGGTAGAAGGTGATGATCAGGAGGAATTTTGGGAAAGAACCCAAGAGGTGCACAAGAGAAAGTCTCTAGTTGCTAACCTTCCTCGGTCTGCAGCATCAAAAAGGGACGACTTGGGAAACTCCTCCTCTGATGATGATATGGAGCACTATTTTGACTTCTCACGGACAATTGTAAGCTGTCCTGGAGCTAAAGATCGCAAGTCTCCCTCCTCTCCTTCCTCCCGGCCGCTGACTCAGCTGGATGGTGTAGATGATGGTACAGAGAGTGATGCAAGTGTAGCCACCAGTGATGATGCTCAGAAAGTTGAGGGAACAAATCAAGCTCAGATACAAGCAAAGAAACAGCTTCACAAAAATGTCCCTGAATTGAAATCTGAAAACAGCACACACAGTATTCAAAATCTCATTCCTAACACTTCTTCCAATGAGAAACACACAGATTCTCTGTCAGGTGCCATTTCAGCTGCCAGCAGAACCTCTATGGATACTTCACATCAAGATCCACACAACTCCAGTCTTTCAAAAGATACCAAAATGGGATTACTCTCTCCAAGAAATCCTGCAAACTCACCAGTCAATAAGCAAAACTCTGAAATTCTTTCAGTTGATAGAAGTACTTTAGTTCTGTCTAATGTACTCACAAAGGTGCCTGAAGCATCACATTCAGAAGAGCTATTCCAGGGTTCCAGTTTAGGTTTCGACTCTGGAATACCTCTTGTTCTTGAAAGATGTGATACAAACCCCCATTTACCTGAGATGAATCCTTTGCTGGAGGATTCATCATTTGAGACGCAACAGTCTGAAGTGTGCAAACCCACAAACTCTGAGCCTGGCTTTGTATCATCAACTCCATCAATCAAGCAGTTACCACCCAATGCAGTTGATCCCTCATTAGCAGATGCTGATGATAATAGTCAAGGTGCCCTGCTGGATTTCCTTCAGCCATCCCCTTTAATGCCAACAGATGTGCAAAATACTCCTCAAGGCCTTGGAAACTCCCTGCAAATGTTCTTGCCAGCTTTCAGTCAACCTCCTTTAACAAGCATCACACTTCAGCCAGTTACACCTTCACAAGAGTCAATACCCTTTTCACCAACAGAAACCTCATCTGCTAAATTAACCACGCTGACTCCTGTTGGAGACATAACACAAACACTCCTAAATGTTCCCCCTCAAAATGATCCACTTCTATCAGCAACATCAGGCATTTTCCCTTCAGCAGGAACCCCAGGCACTGTCTCAGTACCACTGTACTCTACTCAGACGCAGCCAATGGGTTCTACACCTGTCACCATTGTTTCCTCCTCAGCCTCAGTGTCATCACTTTCTGGATTAGTAACACAGTGTTCAGCAGCTCCAGTAACAGTTCAGGCAACTTCAGCTCCTGTGATTTTAAATGGCTACAGCTCTGCACCTATACAGAAAGATGCTACATCTGGTCACACAATCTCCATCAACTTTTCTGGATCTAGACCTGCTTTGGAACCTCAACAGCCAGTGGTACCACAGGCTTTACCTGGCCACGCCATTTTAACTGTGAAGGAGGTGGGAGGTCCAAATGTAGATCCCACACCACATGTCCTGCTGGTTAACCGTCTTGGGCAGATCTTTGTAAAGAACCCAGAAAGCAACACTTTTCAACTTCCTACTCCAAACTCCCCCTCCTATAACTGTGTCACTCAAATTGCCAGCCTTTTGCAAAGCAATGCACTGTCAGCCACATTAGCGGCAGCTGGTAACATGTCTGCCCCTCCCTCTGGGGCCAACATGGCAACAGCAGCTCCTCCATCTGTCACACCTGCAGTTCAGAATCCATCCACAATTACACAGCTACTTACACACAACAACAATGGTGCAGTGTCATCAGTTAATGCAAAGAAGCCACGAAAGAATACAAAAGCATCAAAAGATGAGGCTGATCCAGTGTCAAAGAAACCAAAGAAAAAGAAGGACTCCAGTTCATCCAAGAAATCCAAGTCATCCAAGGTCACAGCACTGCCTGGTCCGTCAACAGAGAATTCTCCCATGACCCCAGCTGAGAGCGCGCAAGCAATTATCAATCAAGCCATGGCAAGTAACTACACCCCCAAGTGGAGTGGTCTTCGGACACTCAGCCCTTCATCCCTGGTTTTACCCCCTGGTCTCTTAATTGAACCAGAGCCTCCAGTGTCACCTCCCTCACCAGCACCAACACCAGCACCCACACCTGTATCTCGCCCTCGTACTCATGTCCGCATGAAGAGAGTTTCTTCACTTTCAGACCGCATTGTCACAAAGAAATGTAAAGTGGACTTCCTACAACCGGAGCCAATCAGTGAAAATGAAGAGCGCCGTAGACCTACAAATTCAAGTGTCTGCAACAGGGCTTCAGGAGTTCGCATCAAGACGCCAACAGTAAAAGGAGTGTTGAACTTGGACGAGTTGAAAGAGGAGCATTTAAGTGATTCTGACAGCTCAGGGTAAGATTCTACATGCCAAGTATTCTGTTTTAACAGCTTCTATGTGAGTCAGATGAAAACTGGAAAATCATTCTACTTAACACACAAGATGTTTGAAAACAGCTTAACACCATGCACAGCTTTTACTTAAATTTGAATTCCAGTTTGGCCTTACTTGCACATATTTTGTGTTCATAAATCAGTGCTTACTGTATGAGAATTATTTACAATTGGAAAATGTTCTCCATATAAAACCCACATCAGTATAAAGATATGATACGACTGTCTGTTTGTGTTGTGTAAACATTTTGTCCTCTTCTTCTGTCAAGTAACGCTGCAATTGAATCATTCTTATCTTCCTCAGGTCTCAGCCTTGGGATTATATGTCTCGAGGTGAGCAAGGCAAACAGCAGGCTTGGGAACCAGTAGGACTCAGCACTCTGACTGACTGGAAGAAATACTCTGGTATTCATTAGTTAAAGCTGCTTCACAAATGAAATGGCATTAGTGGCATGACACTAAAATATTAACAAATGGTGGGATTTCAGTTCATTGTATTAATTTCTTTTTCTTGTGCTCCAGGTGCTGCTTCTACCACAGATGATGAACCACCACTGTCAGACGAGGATATTGAATATCCAAGTAGCAGGGACCAGCCGCATTTGAGATTTGAAATCACCAGTGATGATGGTTTTAGTGTGGAGGCTGACAGTATTGAAGGTATGATGGATATTGCTTCAAAATACTCTTTTATTTTCTAATGTGTTCTCAGTCTTATAACCGTTTGTCATATTTCTATTGTGTTTTGTGTTGGCAATAATCCTTTATTTCATTTCCTTCTCAACTCTGTTCAGTGGCTTGGAAGGCAGTCATAGATGGGGTGCAGGAGGCACGTGCAATTGCAAGGTTGAGGCCGCTGACCTTTCAGAAGATCACTGGTGACCGTATGCTAGGGTTGGTCCATGATACAGTGGTGTTTCTGCTGGAGCAACTACAAGGAGCGCACCGGTGTCAGCGCCACACTTTCCGCTTCTTCAAGCAGTTCTCACAGGAAGATGACCTGCCTGTCAATCCCAGTGGCTGTGCACGCTCTGAGCTCTATGTTAGGTCTGTTTTCAAGAGCTGTTTAATTGCATATTCATGCTGTTCTGGGGCTTAGGGTGGAAGAGAAACACACGTTCTGGTATTCAAATTTTTTTGCTCACCCAGTTTTTATCTGTTTTGCTTCTTCAACAGAAAGTCGACTTTTGATATGTTTAACTTCCTGGCATCTCAGCATAGGCAGCTTCCTGATATTGGGCCTTATGATGATGAGGAGGATGAAGTTCTTTTGAAATCCACAAGGTGGGGCTTCAGTCACTGCAGATTTTTTTTCTTCTGTTCAAATAGTGTCTCATACTTGCTTTTTGACAATGCTGTATTTTTAATTGAAATGTATTGTTCTTTTTCTTAGACGGGCTACTAGTTTGGAGCTCCCCATGGCCATGCGTTTCAGGCATTTAGAAAGGACTTCCAAGGAGGCTGTAGGCGTTTACAGGTATGCACAGTTAGTCAGAATCTCTTGTAGAATATTTTCATCTCATTTATGAGGCAGTCAAATGTATACATTCATGATGTAAATCTACACGCTCTCAGACTTGTGTCATAAATCGTTTACAGCCACAGGATATCCTGTCTGAGATGTGGCACAAGCACAAGTTGCCCAGGTGCAGTTTTATGTGAAAAATATTTCCGGAAAACAAACGGTTAAGAGAATAGAGATACCTCTTGGCTACTGCTACACAGCTGGCTTACTTTTAACAACACAAATGTTTCAAATTTATCATGACTGTTTATTTGATCTGCATTTTGGATAAATTGAAGTAGACTATTAAAGAGTGCAAAAGTCTGAACAAATTGGATATAGTGGAAAAATGTCACGATTTGTTGGCTACAATTATTGAAAGCCAGATGATTTGCTGTGGTGACCCCTGAAGGGAACAGCCGAAAGGAAAAGAAGAAGAAGGATTTGTTGCCAACTTAGTGAATTTGTCACTATATCTAGTGAGTTTTCAGACCCCTCTAGGGACACTTTTTCAAAAAAGCAACTAGTGATAAATCTAGCAACTTTTTCTGGTGTCATTGGAGACATTTGGAGACTCTTGATGTGAAAGGACGTATCATTCTTCTCAGCAAGTACCAGGTGCTGCCGTGGACCCCTCCCCCCACCCAAAGCACTCAAAAGCAGCCCAGTCTTCACACAGCCATCCCTCTGAGCTGCAGCTAGAGCAGGACATGTTCAATACTCCATGTCCAGACTGCAAATCAATTGCACATGCACAAAGCCACTGCTGGCTGGTTGGAAATGTAAAATGTAAAAAAACATCTAGCTATCTGGCTCATTATTACTCACTCTAAACTGTACACTCAAGAATACAGAGACGAGTGGGAATCAAACTACTTTCCTCACCGAGGAGCTGGCAACCCAGTTTATTAAAAGGGATCATTATTGTGTGTTGGTTTGATGTTCAAGACCAAATTCTTTTTGAAATTGTTCGTAATTTTAAAACTGAGTGTGTAAAGAGGAGGAAGTTTCAAGGTCTGTCTTGAGGAGGAAGTTTGTACGCAAGTGTGTATTTATTTTACAGTAAAGTTGGACGGATGGATACATCACTTTTCTAGCATCCTGTTGTAGTAATTGTAGTGTCTTCTCATACAGTCCCATCTTTGATGTGTTACAGGTCTGCGATCCATGGCCGTGGCCTTTTCTGCAAGAGGAACATTGAAGCAGGGGAGATGGTTATTGAATATGCAGGCATTGTCATTCGTTCAGTGCTCACTGACAAAAGAGAAAAATACTACGATGGCAAGGTTGGTTAATTTCCTTTTTTTCAGTCACTTTAAAAATGATTAAAGTTTGTTATCCACAGTTTTCAAAGGTAAATTTGGGACATTTTTATGTATTTATGGATATTGATTTGTTGAGTGTTTGCTTCTACAGGGTATCGGCTGTTACATGTTCCGCATTGATGACTTTGATGTAGTGGACGCCACCATGCATGGAAATGCAGCAAGATTTATCAACCACTCTTGTGAACCCAACTGCTACTCAAGAGTGATCAATGTGGAAGGTCGCAAGCATATCGTTATCTTTGCTCTAAGGAAGATCTACAGGGGGGAGGAGCTCACGTATGACTACAAATTTCCCATTGAAGATGCCAGCAACAAACTTGGCTGTAACTGTGGGGCCCGAAGATGCCGGCGCTTCCTCAACTGAGTGATCCCTCGTGAAAAGGGGACGAACCTGTTTACTAGTAAGCCTTAAATTAAGGTGGCACTGAATTGGGCTTGGGGAGGTGGCTGGAAGTCCACAAAGCAGGGGATTTCGCCACTATGAAACCGGTCAGTGATGTTGACTGGTCAGAAGCAGGAGCTGGACAAACTGAATTGGAGGGTCCTGCACAAATATTTGCTAACTTTTGAGAAGTTTGTGTGTTCACAAGGTACGCTTTTCCTGTGAAGAGTACACATGTACAGCTGGCATGGTAGGTAACAACCACCAGGGCAAAAGCCTAAGAGGATGTGGTTTTGATGTTCACAAGAAACTTTTAAACCGTATATCTAAAATGTGGGGAGTTTCTGGATCAATATGGCTGACACCAACAAAATTTCTTTGATACACACGTCAAGCCTTACCTGTACGAGTCATGGCTACAACCCTATTGCTAGGCTTTGAGTGATTTCTTTTTTTTTTTTTTAATTCATGTCTGGGTATGTTTATCTATAGCACACACATAATCATGTTTGCTCCATCCTCCAGTGATGGGAACCTATTATCCCATCTGTGCAGTTCTATTTTGAGCCATATATTCACCCCAACCTTTACTTTTGTATTTTAACTAAAATTCAGTGCTTCTCATGTGGTGGATTTATTCTTTTTATTTCAATTTTTATCTGAATAACAAGACGACCATGGTGCTAAGCTTCCAAAAGTCTTTGATGTCTTTAGTTGGACTTGGATGTCCTGCACATCAGGAATGGTTTAGGTGTTTGTTCACCCTTCTGAGAACATCTTCAATTAATGCACTCAAACAGTACTCTTAATGTCAGTGGAATTTATAGTGTCTACTAGGTTTCACACTTATATCTTAGGTCTGCTCTTTCTCACCTACGCTTGTTTCCTTGTTGAATTTAAAATACATTATTGTGATGTGATGGTTTCTGTTAGTAACTAATAGTGTCATATTTATAGACAGATTAATTTGTTTTAGCATTTTTTTTTTGCTTGATGTACAGTGTATGTAGCAAACACTACCCAAGCCAAACAAAGAGTTGAAGTGGTGAATAACAGTTTTTAGAAATATATATTTTATTACTTTTATGGCAGATGCTCTGTCTATTGCAATAAGACTGCAGTTGCACATAGCCATGAAACATTCAGTTGTCTTAGTTTTGTGAGCTCTGCTTCAGTTAATCTCTTAATCAGGGAGAGCACCGTTTAAAAAGCATCGCCTCTTGAGTGTGCATCCAGCCTCTGCACCGAGCTTGTTTCCATATGTTGCATTGCTGGGTGTTGCGTGAAAAACAGAGCTGAGAGAATGCACCTTAAGATTATGTCTGATGTTGTTCTTAGTCAATGTTCAGTGCTGTCATTAATGAGGTTTATCAAAATTCACACACACTGTTCGGATCAGTAGTTCTATTTATTCATGTTTGATTTAATAATAGTGGTAAAAGATTATGCTCTGTATAAACGGTGGTGGTCTAGTGTGTTAGGAGATCTCCCCCATTTATATCATTTTATTTTGTTTACAAATGATGCCCTCTTTTTTATTTACTTGAATTTTTGTTCTGTCATTCATTTATGCCTTTAATGATAGACATTGTTCCAAAGCAGGTATTTTTAACGAATCATTTTATTTTTTGTTATGGCAAATAATTGACTGTCTTACAAGTTAGCTGCAGGAGCAACACTGTTTGGCCTCCCCAAGCCCGTTATTTTTCACCCTTTTTCCTCCCATTAGAGCAAATACAATGTTATTTTGTCTTAAACTGAACGCCCTTCCTTCTCGCATGTCCAATCACTGGGATGGAGCCCAGATTTACTTGTGTCAATCACCTTGCTGACAACAAGAACAGAGTCATTCCCGACTCCTTGCAAGGATTCTACCTCAGCTGTTTAGACAGATATTTGGGAATACTGATGCAAAAAGAGAGGATGATGATAATTTAAGAGTAGCTTGGTTTTAATGTCCTGCAGAGCTGATGTGTGAGTGCGTATGTGTTTGTGGGTGCGTCTGTGTTTTTGTTGGTGTGTTCGCTATGAAGGAAGCACTAGTCACAACCTGAAGTTATCATGACCATCTCTCCCAGAATCTGTTCAGAAAGCTGTATGTTATATATACACAAATAAAAATAAATATATATAAATATATATATATATATATATATATATAGTAGGGTTATTTTAAAATAAGTGTAAAAGGTATAAAAATGAGAAAATATGTGATCTTTAAATATACGTCTTTGTTACCATGTACAAATGAACCCTGAGTTTGTAAATATTTGTATACATATTTCTAAACCTGTTTAATTTTTCTATGCACTTTTTTATTTATAATGTTATTTGCTTAATAAAGATGTTAAGATGTTCAAGAAAATTCCATGTTTTTATTACAAACAGACTGTTAATGGTGAAATTAAGTGGTTTTCAGCGACACAGGCATTAACTGGAATGTGAAAAGGCTTTTATTAAAAACATTTGACATTCATTGTCATTATAGTATTTTATTATGGCAATATCAAAGAGGAACTAATAAAAAATGAAGTAATCCCTTTTTATTGCTGAGACCTGGATAACATCAGTCAATGTGTCAGTTGTACAGGTCCTTCTCAAAAAATTAGCATATTGTGATAAAGTTAATTATTTTCTGTAATGTACTTATAAACATTAGACTTTCATGTATTTTAGATTCATTACACACAACTGAAGTAGTTCGAGCCTTTTATTGTTTTAATATTGATGATTTTGGCAAAAAAGTAAAGAAAAACCAAAAATCC
>JAQQAE010006869.1:0-16316 GCA_029823295.1 Pseudamia nigra
ATGAACTGGCAACTCATCCAGGGTGTACCCTGCCTTCGCTCAAGTCAGCTGGGATAGGCTCCAGCACCCCCCCCCCCAACCCTCACAAAGATTAAGGGGTAGAAAATGGATGGTTTTGTGATTATTTTGTTAATTTTTGTTTACTCCATTGATAAGTTTGTTTACTGAGCCCTTAGACCTATGATCTGTGGGAGTACTACCCAGAGGTTTTTAGTAGTACACTCAGTGTGGATCACTAGTGCCATACTTCTGATATATGTGGCAGATAATTTTGGACACAGATGTGATTTTAATAAAAATAGTAACCTCATGTGTCTGTTTGGTAATTCAAGCTGTACTCACATTTAGATCCAATGGGTGTAGGATTCAGATCAGACACATTAAGAGGAAGTTTTGAATATCAAACATATAGTTTTCAATCTATTCTGGGAAGTATCACGTAACAAATCATGCTTATTGCATCTGTTCATGGACGAAATGTCTGAATGCAAAAGAACACCCATGAAAACAGTAAGAAAAAGCTCCTGCACACTTTCTTGAAACTTCGTTCATTTTTGATCTTCATTGGGTATGGGGGCACCGCATCCGTATTAAGTCACTTTGGCCAAAAGGCAAAGGTTTGGTTTAAACACTGGAAGGAACATTTTTAGTCGGGCATCTCTGGCATCAAACACCTCAGTTTCTGATGAGTCATCAGTTTGTGCCTTTTTCTCATAACAAAAAATGAACAAAATAACCAAGAAAATTAACAAATTAACTACAAATGCAAATCTCATAAATCCATACTTTATTCCCAATAGAACATATACAATATATCAAATGTTGAAACTGAGACATAACACTGTGCCAGTGACAAGAAGGGACAACATTCTTCTTAAATTTGACATTCACAACATTCTCCCCATTTCCTAGACAGTTACAGATAGTTGCAACACAATAACTCCATTCCAACTTTTTTGAGATGTGTTACTGGCAATTCAAAATGAGCTTATACTTTCCATGAAACCAACACATTTTCATTTCAACATTTAGGAATAAAATATGGGTTTAAGAGAATTGGAATTGGGGTTGCAATGAAAGTAAGTAAAAATTGGTGTTATGTTGCGAAGGACAGCAACATTAACAAAATCAGGACTAAATCAACAGAATGAATTCAAAATACAGACATCTGTACTTTGTGATAATTTTTTAAAAATGCTGAAATGTACCACACAATATACCTGTGCACTGTATTCATCGACAGTGACTACAATAACAAAATTAGTGTCGAATAGTGGAATGCTTTTAAATATGTGATCTTAGACTTTTATCATAATCTCTAAAATTAAAACATGAGATCAGTGATTTGTATTTGTCAGCCCATGAGGCACAGCATGTCACCTACTGTATTTCTCTTCTTACACTTATTAATAAGCTGTTTGAACCGCTTCACTGTTTCTTAATAGAACACTGACCTATTTATAAATGTACTTTAGGCTACACCCTTTTCTGTTTATCAACTGTTAATTTATTTCCTTTGCGTGTTTGAAATTTCCATTAACATTTTGTCAAAGTATTACATTCACAGGATGCGATGTGTTGCCAATGTTTGTAGCTGTGCCTGCCAAGGGAGATCCTGTCTCCTCTGCATGTATTTAGTACAATACGTGAACTATGTCACGGAGCAGCCAGTGAGTGGAAACACCACTAAGCACTTTGCAGGACATGAGTGATTAGTGAATAGCATGATGATAAATATTGTTACTTCTGTTTTTGCAAAACAATATGCTTATGTAGAAGTTTTCCCGATTGGCCATTGAGAGATGATATTCTGTTCAAACTTATTCTTGATGAATGACAATGAAGCGCAATCCGACCTTTATGTTAGATCTGGGTGATACTGCCAAAAATGTCCACAATAAAATCCTGATATCAGTTTATGCTGATATTTGACAGGATAAATTCATTTTTCAAGTCTAATTTTGGTTTTGCCTGAAAAAATGAAGAAACCATTTGGATGTTTGTAGTTTTAAATAATAGATAAAAATGCAACAAGTTGACAATGGCATGAAAGATGCCAAAAAAGAAAAATTATGAAAATTACGCAAAAACAAATACAGCATAAAAGATGCAAAAAGACAAAAATGTGGTAAAAGACAAAAAAACGACATATAAGACACAAAATTTTAAAATGTCGTAAAAGATACATTAAGGCAAAAAAAACAAGGTAAAAGCTGTAAAAGATCACAATGAATGTAAATGACAAAATTTTGTACAGAAAACAATATGACTCAATAACATGAATACCAAGACAAAAAAAATCTATTTCTCTCTGATTACATGACATTTAAAAATGCATTCATTTTTAAATTTATTTTGATTTATTTGAAATAGATTTCATATGAAAAGAAAACAAACAAAACCTAAGATCTCATTACTGCAGTGACAAAAGAAAAAATACTATGTCACAATGGCTGCATGCATTGACACTATCTGCTGTTTGTTTTAAATAGGCTTCTCATTTGATAGCACGCACAAGTTGGTATTTCCATTGCGTTGCTGCAAAGGAACATGTACTAGTGCCCTATGGGAAAAAAAGAGGTGTGGTTGTAAAATTAGAGGCTGCAGAGATTAGGAGGTGTGACTAGCACATGGTGTGGAAGGGTGGAGAAGTGCCCCTGTATGGAATTGTCAACAAAGCGTCAGCGAGAGGGCAGGGGCTAGGGCTGCAACTGGAGAAGCCTCTTTGTGTAGAGTTAAAGCACTTAGACATGCCAACATACAGTACATAGAGCATACAGGTTCTTTGAGTTCGGTACATCTATAAGTAAACATGTAATGCAATAGGCAGCCTGACTGCCTGACAAAAATTTATGTACCACAATACTCTATGTTCAGATTCTCACAGGCAATGAATGTTGAAGAATCTTTCTGTAACAAGCTACTGCACTGCAAGGTTAGGTCGAGGTCACAGTTATTATTCCTATAGCACATTTACAAACCATAAAGCACTCACAGAATGCAGACCACTGCCAATCCAGCTCAGTTTCTCTTCATAGTGGGATACAACAATTAAAACACATGATAAGGTTATCCTACGTTTTATGGCTAAATTTTCTGGGTGTTGTGAGGTTACAAGGACAAATGTTGAATTTGGCTCTATCTCACAATAGTGAAGAATATTTTTAAAATCTGTATTCAGGCAATCCAGATCATTCACAGAATCTAACCAATTGGTTTTTATGCCATTTCTGACCTATTCTGCAAATTTTTATCCAAAATACTTTTCAAGTTATGAACAACAAAGCACATAAACTAACAGCAACAAAAACATATACTTTTATCTCTCGGTGTGTAAACACAATCAGAAAGAAAATAAGTCATAAATGCAAAGTCCTCTTTTTAAACACTCATGTACAACTCATTGATGGAGTGAACTGTCATTGATGAAGTCATGGATGTACCTTAACAATTTAAAGGATAATTATTTAATTACATAAAAAAAAAATCCACAGTTCTTGATTTTTGTTTCTGTCTTTTCATTGCATCAGGTGTCCTACTGTACATTTTCATGCGACTGTTTCCTGTCATTTTTACTTATACAAGCAAAAAGGTTGACAGAATTATTACTGCAGACAGGATCATTTCCTTCATGATGTACATCTGCACATCTTGGCATTAAACAGCATCTCCCTCATACCATCTTCCTTGCATGTGAGTGGTTCAAGTAGCTCTACTGAATACAGTTCTATGCCCTTCTCTCGGGTCTCCGTGACCTGAGCTCCGTCCCACTCCATAATAAGTAATGGAGATTCTGACGTTGCTCCCTATAAGCACCTGTCCTTCCACGTCACACCATGCTCCCGATATGAAAAGCTTGTGATTGTTTTCCAAGGCCCACAGTGTGTAGATGGTACTCTGAGTCTATATCTTCCACATCGGACTTCTTTTCTTTATTCAATTTCAATCAAGACTTGTGGGATTTTGTAACTAAAAGAGGAGGTATGGAGGTAAGAAAATATTTATTTCTGCTAGATGTTAGAACATAGGCTGTTAAACAAATATACAAATGGATTTCATGACAATCAGTGTAGTTGGAATACCAGATCAGCATGTTACTGAAGTTCCTTCATATTAACATAGTAATTTTGTATCTTCTAAAGCAACATGTCTAGATATTTTAGTAGCATAAAGCTGTTTGTGTACACTAAGATATATGTAGGTAAAGCTAAAAGGGATTAAGTCAGTACCACTGGTCATTGCCTAAAGCCTATTTAGTGTGATGATGACTGATCTCTCTGTTTATATTAATATGTATTCTACAGGTGGAACATTGTGTTAGTAGATACACTGCCTCATTGCTGGCTGGTCTAAACCTCCAGAGAGAACAACTTCAGTTTTGTGACTGTTTTGTCAGACAGAGGCAGAGCCAAGGCCAGTTCTACCCTGCTCACAAGTAAGCATTATAAATGGGTTTTGACTTTGCAACCACAGTATACTACACATATAAAGTAGTTGGGTCACCATGGTCATTAAAACTAAAAAAAAATCACAGAATTAATGAAAACATTGGAAAAATCTGACTTTCATTTCCTTTTTCATTATAAAACAAGTCTGGAGGCTCTGAACTTTCAAAGCCCTCACTTTTATTTAATTTCTGTGTTTTTGTGTCACAAATACCTACCCATCCAATCCTCCAGAACCACTAGAACCATCAGAACCTCCAGGACAACCTTACCAGGGAGTGTTTATGATGGTATCTATGACAATGACAGAAAAGGGATGTGATCCACATTTAAGCCTGGTATAATGAACATTCTATGGGGTATTTTAATTTGAAACCTAAATAACATATTTTGGAGCCATGTAAGACTTGCATTTAGAGTTGAAAACTACATACAGTACATCATTCTGTCTCCTCTAAGTAAAATTTTCAAAAGGTTTGGAAAAGTCATGAAAGTTCATTTCATCTGTGATGAATTTAATTTTTGAAAGAGTTGGTTGGATGTTTTTTTGAATGTAGCCTCATACAGGATCTATCACACAGATGAGCATATTGTACAACAAAAATAATTTTTGCTTAGATACTTTTTGAGTAATAATACAAAATAAATTGTTTTTGACTACACTGTCTTAGGTGTTAATCCTGACAACTAATTCAGAAAAAAAGTTTTTTTTTTAAGGTTTTCTGTAACATCCCATATAATTAATTTTATTGTCCTAGGTGTGTCCTGGCAGCATCCAGTCCTGTGTTGGCATCTATCTTGGCTTCAACTGATACCATGGTGGAATTGCAGGCACCGTGTCTGTCTGACTCTGTGCTGGCACTTCTGTTCGACTACATTTACACTGGGACTTTGCCCTACATGCATAACCAGCAACAATATTACAGCCTACTCGCTACTGCGTATTACCTTCAGATGGATGAGCTACAGGAAGCTCTAAGGGCCTGGCAATGGATTAAGGTGAACGATGCAGATAATACAAATTCTTCTGAACCTGAAACTTTGCAATATAATGACATTGTCAATATTACATCTGGAAAGCTTCCTTCACCATCACTCAGAATGGATACCTTTAGACAACAGGCTGAAATGTCACCTCACAGTGTGACCTCAATGGAAGGAGAGGAATGTCATTTATCAGCAAATGTAGAAATGTGCAATGATGCACATAGACTTGGAGCAAGCACAGATCCTTGCATTAAAAATGGAGAAGAACACACATGTAAAAAAAATAGTATAAACACTATAAATAGCAGTAGTAGAAAAAACGTAAATGCTTTAAGTGGTATAAACACCATTTGTACTACATCTGCATGTGCTGAGAATAATAGTCACAAACAAGTAACTGATACATCTCTGAGTTTGAGCCAAAATATTTCTAGTGTTGCTGGAGTGCACAGGGTGTCCAGAGTGGGCACAGGAGAGCAGGTGGATTCATTGCATACAGTAAACCTACAACCTTGGCAGAGGAGCAAAAAAAAGGAGCTATATAAGTCAGTGGAACATGACAGATCATATTCACCCAGCAGCACTGCCATGCAAGAAAGAGAGAACAGCTTAGATGGGAAGACAGAGGAACTGTCTTTAACTCTAAAAGTTAAAGCAGAGGATGAGCAAATTAATTCTGTCTATACATCCCTCATAAAGAATGGCTCACTCTCTCAGTCCACTTCATCCAGCTCCACGACATTCCCTGCACGTTGTGGAGCAGTACCTGTCATCTGTCACAGCAGCAGAGCAGCAATGACACAAATTTCAGATGTGTCTACGAAGGTCTTTGACCATCCGGTACCTCGGGACTCAGCCAGCTCCTGCAGCAACATCTCACTACAGATGTGCACAAACAATGGCAGCATTGTTAAAGATATTGCCACAGAACACGACAATTATGATGGAGGACAGAATCAGGATGACAAAAACAGTGGTGACCACATTTGCACACCAAACTGGGATTATAAGGACAGTTCAGGCCAATGTGCACCACAGGATTCATGTTATAAATCCAATATGAATCCGTCAAACATGCTTAAACACAACAACAGCAGCAGTGCCACAGGTCACTGTGTAATACAGAACCCATTACCCCACACTACACGGGAGACCACAAGTGATGATACCCATAGTCAATGTGACTCTCTTCACAATGAGAATAATGAAAAACATCTAATGGATGAGTCCCTCCCACAGGACTGTACCATAAATGAGGGAGTGCAATATGGAGCTGTTTGTCTTTCTGAGGATTTCCCATCCAAACAGCAGCGTCTGGAATGCAGTGAGTGTAATGATATCTCCATGGAAACTGCTTTAGAAGAGTCCGTTCATTCAAAAGTTCAGAATACTGTAACTCCCATCACAACAGAGGAATCCAACACAGCAAGAGAATGTAATGATGAAAATATGCTTCCCAAGACTGAAGTGAAAGACCAGTACAGCTATACATGCAGACAAGGACAGAGCCACAAGCTTTCTGGATCAAAAACAGACCTGCATCAAAAACATGATGTACATTTGCTTGCCTCCACCACACAAGAATCACTGCTGGATAATGTTAGTGATTTCTGTCCCTTTGAACAATGTACTTCTCTGGGATGTGAAAATATGTCACACAGTGAGACGTTACTGTCACACTTCAGTTTCTCAATGCCTATAGAGAATAACATATCTTGCCCTGCATTTAGTATTGAGGGACAGTCATACCGAGGACATCTCCACTATCACTGTCTGAGCCAAGAGGACACATGTGTAACACTAAGACAGTCTGGTTACAGACAATCCAGTCCTGACAACTCTGAACATTCAGATCAGTCCAGTGATGACAAACAAGGTGAATCATTTGCCACTGTCGGTCTCAGTCAACACTCAGCCACAGTGAGTAAGGATGTTCTACTGTTGGACATTAGCACCAAACCTGCTGAGTTGTTAGTTTCTTACAAACACAGACCCGGTGAAAGAGACACAGTTCTATTCAGTACAAGAGACACATTTGGGATGACAGAGGACTGTGATACATCAACAGCTGGGGCAGATGAGCATGAACGTTTTACAGCTAGGGGTGCTTTAAAGTGTGACAATGCTGATACAGCTGTGGATAAAGGCTGGTTTAGAGAAACAAATGCTGAACAAAGAAAATCCCACCAGAGCTCAAGAGGTGAAATTATACATAAGGCTGGGGATTTGAGTGAAGTATCTAACCCAGAGAGGGGGGAACAAACCAATGCCTTCACATTATGTACATCTAATACTGTTCCTGTTCATGAGCAAACCTCTGTGTCATCTACCTTGTCAGTTTACATGCCTTCTTCCCTTGCATCAGCCATGCCAACAAATATATCAGCCCATGTGTCAACACCTGTTCATCACCTTTTCCAGTGCTCTCTGTGTGACCGGTGCTTCAGTCAGCGAGGTTCTCTGAATAGACATGTGCGGAGTCATCTTGGGGTGCGGCCTTTCCCCTGTCCCCAGTGCCCTATGACCTTTTCACGTCAGTACCGTGTTACTGAACACATGCGTGTTCATCAGCGCTGTGCCCTTAGCAGCAACCTTCAAAAGCCCTCTGCATAAGATCACAAAGGGAGGGTTTAAAAATTTCTGTCCTATCACTGTGTGTATAAGTGGCGGCTGTGGCTCAGTAGGTAGAGCAGGTTGTCCAGGAACCAACAGGTTAGCAGTTCAAATCCTGGCTTCTCATGTCTACAGGCTGAAGTGTCCTTGAGCAAGACACTGAACCCCACATTGCTCCCAGTGAATGTCACTGGTGTGTGGATGGGTGAATGGAAACCAGTGTAAAGCGCTTTGAGTGCCGTAGGGTAGAAAGGTGCTATATAAGTGCAAGACCATTTACCATAATGCTCTACTTACAGTACCATACATGATTTCCCATCTTCATGAAAGTCAGTAGACCTTTTATGCAACAGACATTTAACTCAATATGTCAGAAAATGCTGTGATTATTTTAGTTCACCTGGCTGCATTCCATTTTAGTGCATCAGTCCCAGGGTCTTGGTTTGTTCATCCCTTGACATAGCTCTCTGGGGCACTGACATGGAACTGATTCCTAGTTAATGTGATTACAATCAGCTCTTTTTTTCTGCTGAGACAAGTCAAAATGTTCATTGTGAAAAGGTCTCTGGATCAATACATGGCAACTAATTCCTTTTCCAAAGTCTGATTTTTGACTAGTACATATATGACTGGGCTTCTGAATACTATCAAAATGTATTATTGTGTAGTGGATGGTAGTAATTTATCAATTCGACATTTCTTTAAAACAGAAAAAAAAGCTATGTTTAATGAGTAGCTGCTGGATGTAAATAATTTTTACCTAGTTTAAAGTTAAGCTCAATCAAATTAAGTGTGTTTTAAGTACATAAAGCTTATTATTTATTTATGACTTACAATATTTGATATAAGGTTTTCATCTTATGTTGCTACTAGGTCAGTATTAGGAGCAGGGATGGTCTCAATCTACAGTGCCGTGAAAAAGAATTTACCCCCTTTTTTTCTTTATTTGTTACACTTAAATGTTTCAAGTTATCAAACATTTCTTTTAGACAAGCATAACCGGAGCGAATACAAAATGCATTTTTAATGACTATTTAAGTAGAAAAAAAGCTATCCAAAGCTATCCCCTATGAGATAAAAGTATTTGCCCCTTGTTAAATATCATGAATTAACTGTGAGTAATGAGTTTTTGGCAAGCGTAGTTCACTAGCCACACTTAGGTCTGATTATTACCACATCTGTTGGATTAAGAAATCACTTAAATACAACAAAGTAACATAGGATAAAAGACCTCAAAAAGCAACACATCCAAACAGGTGCTAGGTAACTTTGGGTACCTTTTTTCCTTTAATAAATATATTCATTCATTTTCTACCCCTTAATCCTCGCAAGGTAATCCCAGCTGGCTCAGGCCGAAAGCATGGTACAATGTGGACAAGTTGCCAGTTCATGACAGGGCTGACTTATGAAAAGAGGCAACCATTCACACATTCATACTTATGGGCAATCAATTCAATCATCATTTAAAAACAGTATTTTTTATGAATTCACGTTATCTTTGTGTAATATTAAAATTTGCGCTGAAACAGGTGACAAATATGCAACAACATAAATCAGGAACATCAGCAAATAAAAGGACTGTACCTGAACGTTACACATCCAACCAAAAATATTGAAACTGAAAATTCTGTTTAATTTTGTCTCTGCCTTTGTGCTGTAGAAAGTACATTTTTAGCTGGTATCTGAGTCATGAAGGCTTGTCCAGCAGTTCCAAACGGGAGAGAAAAAACAGCTTCAGTGGCCATAATATGTAGATTTTTATACATTTGCTAGTATTTACATGCAATATCACCAGTATTGATGTTTGAGCAGCTCAACTTAAATCTTTGTAGTGGCCACTTGTCCAAAAATTAACCATCTCACTCAAATTAAATGTAAATCAAGAATAATCAAATGATCACTACAGCACCAGGGTTTGTAGTTTACGCAGGCAAAAGAAGTCCATTGTCCAAACCAAAGTTCTCCGTTTTTCATGGTTTATTTGATCCAAACAGAAGCAAGCAAACAAAGAACAAAGGAATCATGGTTCCTGCTGCCTCTCTTGAGCTGGTAAAAAACCATAGGCCCACCCCGGTGCAGTCTTGTCCTGTACCTGCTGATCTACCTATATAACCTTGGGTGCCCACAGAATTACCCAAATTCCCAAAAGAAACTAAAATAAACAAATCAAGCAATACAAAACAACACCAACAACAAAAAGAAACAAGCAAAATATGTATCATATAAATAAAATATCACCCTACAAATACAAAAAAATCAAGCTAAACAAACAGCAAAAGAAAATTTATCAAAATAGATGTACAATAAACAAATAAACAATACAACGAAACAAAAATAATATAACAAATAGCTCCTACAATCTTTATAACTTCAAAATTTGCAGTTTATTCCTCATCTTAACACAGGCCACTGACCAGTAATTCAAAGTAAAATCAGATGCCCTGAACACTGAAACAATAAATTCATGGTTTCAGTTTTTTTAAATACTGAAACAATGAATGAATGATGAAATTGATATTTCTATTTTTTTATATATATTTCATCCATGGTTTATGGTTTTGGTTAAATTCTAACTAGGCAACTCCTGCTTTGTGCAAAAAAAGAGAATGTTCTTTATTAAATCATACCAGGTCATTTTGAATGTGTGGAATTCATCAGCAAAGATGAAAAGGAAAGTAGTAATGAAATATGATTCATAATTATACCTATTACATCCACTTAATGTTTACGATTACCCGGGCAGACTGACTAAAATATACTCATGGTTTAAGATTGTATTTGTATTTGTGTGATGGAACAGTGGCATTGGAATGGGACAAATACAACTACAGGAATTCTGTATTTTTAGACAACACCTTTCTCCTTCAGGACAAAAGTTATGATTTCATTATCAGTGACTAGATTTATATGCACAAAATATTGAATTTGTTTCTCTTACTCCAAACATGTTTACAAGAAAAGTGGAAAATAATCCACTAATATCCCTGTTTACATGCAGCTACTCAAACGGACAGATCATGGGTTGTTTCCAAACTTCTCCAACAGTGGTAACAGCCGCTCTTTTATTTCTCCAAACAAGGTCAACTTTTTGATAGCTGATTCTATCAAAACACTCGTTGACAGCCTCTTTCACAGTGTTTAAAAGTAGGACTGTTTCTCCTTTTGACCAGAACTGTGGACGCATCCATGTGTACCTGAGAGGACATTTGTCTTGATGATAGCTAAACCTTAACCTGATGAGTCGCATGTTCCAAATTCACTGCGTACATGTCCAAAGAATCCTCACAAAACAGAAATGATACAGCATATTGGAGAAGGCCTGATTCAGAGTATCTACCTGGAGTGCACTGTTTACATGACGCGTCAATTCCGAATATTGGTATATTTGGAATAATGATGGAAGTGTTCTAGTGTGCATATAAACCTAGTCAATGTTAAATTTCAGGATTTTTCCAGCCCACCCAAATAAAGCTAAAAGCCTTGTTGTCACCAGACGATCAATACACAGGTAATCTGTGTATTTACTTGCCCATATGATTATCATGAGTTTACAGTCATGCTTGGTGAGCATACCAAGGCTCAGTACTAGAGCCATTTGATTTCATACCAGTATTGGAACAATGTAATGCACAAAACTACATGTTGGGTTTTTTTTTTGTTACATCTGCCGACAGTGTTTACATCATCATCATGGCATGTTGGAGAAATAAAGATGTTGTCTACATGTTTATCTAGAGACCCTTTCTTTACATTCAGACATAAAATGCTTTATTCACAATAATTTTCATAGTGGGGCAGTAGTTAGCACCTCAAAGCAAGTTGGTCCTGGGTTCAATCCCAACACAGACCAACGGGGCCTTTCTGTGTGTGTTTAAATGTTCTTCTCATGTCTGCGTGGGTTCTCTCTAGGTATGCCGGTTTCCTCCCACAGCCACAAAATCATGCACTAAAGGTTAGGTTAATTGGTCACTTTGAGTTGCATGAGGTATGGATCTGAGTGTAAATGGTTGGTTGTCTCCATATGTCAGCTGGGATATATTCCTATGAATAAATGAGTGAATTGTAATAAAAGACTTCTACATGTGCATAAAAAGATTAATAAATACTAGATTTGTAATAAGTCACTATGCTTCACAATTGTTAGTAAAATCATACATTTTATGGTTGTTTGTAAATCCTCTGGTGTTATTTATGTTAGTAATTTTAAGTACTTTTTACAAATACACTTCTGGTTTGTACCTACAACCATCCTGCATCACCACACAAAGGAACTTTCATAATGTTATTAGCTACTTTAACTCAGAAGTACCATTACATTATGTACAGTGTACTGTACAACCCCAATTCCAGTGCAGTTGGGATGTTGTGTAATACCAATGTGGAGTTGAAGTTGCAAAAACAGAATGCAAAATGTTTCAGTTTCAACATCTGATGTGTGATTTATGTTCTACGGGGAATAAAATATGGACTCATGAGATGCGCAAATCATTGCATTCTGTTCTTCTTAACATTTTACACAATGTCCCAACTGCACTGGAATTGGGGTTGTCAATGGTAAGTGGTAAAATTGTGGTTATGCATCTTCACATTCTCTTTTTATGCCTCCAAAGACATTCAGATGTACTCATTCAGGTGGCATTTCGGTCGAAGCAGCAGTCATTATTACAACGGCCTGTAGAGACAAGAAAGACAAAAAAAAAGACAACATGTATTGCTGAGTTCATCTAAGAAGTCAAGTTGCATCTTTGAAACCTAGTCAATTGTAAGTTTGTTTACAATTAAACAAAACCATTTAATCCAAAGTTATTTGTTTTTATCTGACAACCTGGACCTCCAACACCTTTGATGATGCTCCTTATCCACATCCCTACCTAAGTAGCACTTCATTTTAGCAGTACCCCTTCATTTTAATCATCCATTAATTTCCTTCTATTTCTTATATATATTTTGTTACCATATTACAAATAAAAAAAAAATATTAATGTCATAGTAAAAAATGTTTTACAGGGACCTGGGTATTTTACAGTTACAGTGTGTAGGATTTAGAAGGATCTATATTTATCACCTGAAAATAAGAAGAATTGTTTTTGGCTACCTTACAAAAACACAGTGATGGAATCTCCTTCCGCTAAATCAGCCATGTTTCTACAGATCTTTCAAACAATCCAAACACTGACCTTGCAGTGTTTGCATTCTACAGCCTCTTTTTGGTTCTTCTAAACCTACTTGGATAGGGTAAGGTTAGGGGTATTGAGATTTCAGCAATCTAAAACTTCACCACAAGATGCTGTGAAATCCTACACAATGAACCTCAGTTATTCTACAAAGTACTGCTGTTGCTGTACAATGATTTAATGTGGTGCTAGCTTAACAAGGGCTAATGGCAAATCGATTTTATAATTTGTTTCTTCAACAAAAGCGCTACATGTGGTTATGAGAATTAAAGTACTGGTTTCTATCAGTCTGAAAAATATCTGGTTGAATTAATCCACCCACTACACAACATGGAAACCCACAATAACTACACTTGCAGAATGTTTGTGAAAACTGTTGATTTCCTCAGTTGTTCAGTTTAACACTTTCATTTTTTATGATAAATTTATACAAAGTCTGAACTGTCTGTTTGTAGCATAGGGAGCACATACTGTAAACTGAGGTAGACAACCCTCTGGTGAAAGTAGTCCTAATTCAACTACATGTTCTGAAATTTACTCAAAATATGGTAAAGGTAAAATAGCTAGCTGTTTATATGCAAAGAGAACTGAATCTCATTTCAAAATAATGTGAACACTATTAAATATCAAAGTAAAATTAAACAATGTACTGGAAATAATTAACTTTGCTTGCTTATTTTACTATCTTTTACACCTGATCCCATCACTCATCTGTTTTGTCCTGTTGCATGTTTTACACTATTTTCATCTTGTTGAGTTGCGATATGCACTGGTGGAAATGAGATGGGAGGAATGTCTTTTTACCTGGCTGTTTGTGGAACGCAGGGCTGCCCCAGCTAGCATTGACATTCCAATGAAAACAATCCCTCCAATAAGAATGTAGACTAGAAGGATTCCTTCCAAACAGACACCCATGTTCTGAGAAAACACACAAAACACAGAAATGACTCCAAGATGCTTTTCTACACATACATATCATTTTGACATAATATCTGCCAGACTCAAGCTAAAACAAAAATGCAAAGGCTTAAATTAAATATTGACCTCATAATGTGTTGTCCATGAAATATCAGACTCTGTGATATTGTAGTATTCATAGTCCCTATATACGTAGGCGCTATGTATAAGCTCAGGAATGATGTGCAAAAGCGTGTAACATGTCCCAAGTACAGCCACAATACTCAGCGCTAAGGACGCAGTAACCTACATGTAAACAGAGACAGAAAAAGAACAAATTAGATAAAGACACAGTTACAGTGGCACTACTTTATAGAGAGCCTTCCAACTATTTCAAGGTATGTAAACATCTATCAACAATATCTGAAAATCAAATTGACTCTATATTATTCGTTTACAACTGATTAATAAATTGGATGGTAAATGCTAATTGTTTGTCTTTTTTTTCTGGCAATACAATGTTTAATCATCAGGGCTTTCCTTGTCCTTTGTGATATTATTGTGACTTGATTGCTTTAGAATAGGACAATAGTACTTACTGTTTTCTTGGTTGGGTTGTGCTCAGCCACAATATACAAAATCCCACATATAATGAACTACAAGTAGAGAAAATTTGATTATTTATTCTTCAAATGCCCAGAAACAAGCACACAATATACAACAATATACTGTGCAGCGCCTGGCAAAAAATAAGCCACCAACTTTAACTTTAATTATGGTACATATTTGCTGTGGTATTTTTTTTCGATAAGTTTATATGTCACATTTATTTCCTTCCAGATTTGCTTTAATTTTCACCAAGATCTTGTATTTATGAAGACTTGGAGGGCTGTGTATAGTCTGCTCCTGCAACGGCAATAAGGTATGGGCTTGGAGGCTAATCCAGGTGATGCCACATGCCTCCTGAATCACTCTTTCACTATCTGATCACATCACCAAGAATCAGTACCGGGATAGGCCGGTCCCAGCAGGGAGAAAAAAATCCAGTGATGGGAAAGGAAAAAAGAAATAAAAAGCTACTCACGGTATCAGTTAGGGTCTGCAGTAATTTTCAAATGGAAGGCTCTTAGATTTTAATTTAATCCAGGTGGTGACTTTTTTGCACAAGGCAGCGCACAAGTTAACCTTTAAAAACTCTTAATACTGTATACTGTTTTCAGTCTTCAATTAAGTTATCTGAAATTTTTGTGTTCTTTTGCAGGTTGTTTCTGCTCTCTCATTCTACCAACCAGGGTCCCCTCTATGAAGGCTGGTGGGATGGTCATCGATGCAAAATGACCAGTTCTTTCCTCTATGATTGCGACAGCTAATGTGATGAAAAATGAGCCTACGATCAGCACAATGACCTGTGGAAATGAGAAGAAAAGCAAACATACTGTATGCATGTCAAAATCAATACATGTCACATGTCAATAAGAAATTTAAGTGTATGGATGTGTCTCACGCCAATGGTCTTGGGTTGCCCTCTGATGAAGCGGTGTAAAGGTTTGCTTCCTCCAGCCGTGGTGCTTTGAAAACCAGCTGGTAAATGGAGCTCAGCAGACATCTGCACAAACAGAAACAGAAACATAACCAGACGTGCAAATCATCTTTATTCTCAGAAGTAATTCATCTGCAGATTGTTTTGGTTATCAGTCAATAAAATTTGTAAAAAAGTACAACTGCAACTATTAGCTGATAATTTATTGGTTATTAAATTACCTATTAAGATCATTTATGGGAGTTATCAGGAATGAACCTGCAATACTATTGGGAGGATCAAAGGAATTTGTCCCTTGTTGTGAGGGTTGTGTCAGGAAGGGCATCCGATGTAAAAAAACCTATGCCAGATCACACATGTGAATCATTGGTATTTCGCTGTGGCGACCCCTGAGGGGAGCAGCCAAAAGGAGAAGAAGAAGAAGAAGATTAAATTACCAATTTTTATTTATTTATTTCAAATATGGCAGAAAAACAGAAATGAAAACAGGCAATAACAAGAAAAGTAAAAGTACAACCAGAACTAAACATGTTCAAAAAGGGGTAGGAAGAAATTAAAAACTTATTTAATCCTACTCCTGTTCTATATTGTAGCGGCTGTGGGGTGCCGCTAGGGGGAGCCACCCGGCATGATGGGGACTTGTGGGTTTATGTTGGGGAT
>JAQQAE010006870.1:0-16315 GCA_029823295.1 Pseudamia nigra
GTCCAGTCGATGGAAGAAAAAAACCACACGCCTTGGATACTATGACCTGGATGACTGAGAATCTTCACAGACATGTTTACACAATGTCCTAACTGCATTGGAATTAGGGTTGTAATTTGAGAATGCAAAGTTGTCATCAAAGCTAAATCTCGCTATTTTGGACAATTTAAAATATGAAACATGTTCTTGGTTGTTTAACACTTTTTTGTTTACTACTGTACATGATTCCATACATGTTCTTTCACATGTCACATTTCACTGGATGTCTCTAGTATTAATGTACTGTACGATTAGAACGTATGTCCAATCTTTTGACTGGCAGTGTATGTTTTCCCATTTAATCTGTAGAGTACATTTGACAGTACTAATGCTAATGAGTCATTTATATTCTACACAAATGCTCCATGTTTGTGATGACTAAAATTGGTATCAGCAACAGCAGTCACGCAACATTAAAGAGGATGTTAACATGGAGCGAGATCAGCAAACATCTTTCTGTGCAAAAACCCACATTCGCTGCCTTGTTTACACAGGGCAAAGCTCGGAATGCCACAGTTCCTCAGTCCTGAAGTACAAAGTTTGTTAAGAGCGCTCTTCAAGAGGAATCCTGCTAATCGACTCGGTAATACACATGAATCATGAGTTAACCTCACCATTAAAGAGTACATGCTTTTAAAGTGGCAGTACAATTTTTTATTACCAAGAATTCCTTTAGCGACACCGCTTCCAAAACAGTTGGAATTTAAATAAAATACAAATAAAAACAAAATGCAATGATTTCTAAATATCATAAACCCACATTTTATTCCCAATAGAACATAAACGACACGTCAGATTTTGAAACTCAGACGTTTTACCATTTCATGGAAAATATTAGTTCCTTTTGACTTTGATGGCAGTAACAAATCTCAAAAAGTTGGGACAGGGACGATGCCGGAAAAGTAATTGGCACAAATCAAAAACAAGTGGAGGAGCAATTTATATGGTCCAGAAATGCCACTGTCTTTTCTGGACCAAAGCTCATTTAAAATGGTCTGAGGCAAAATGTAAAACTGTTCTGTGGTCAGATTAATGCCTCAGACCACTTTACATGAGCTTAGGCCCAGAGGAAACAGTGGAGTTTCTGGATCATGTTCACATTTGGCTTCTTTTTTGCATGACACAGCTTTAACTTGTGTTTGTGGTTTGCACAGTGAACTGTGTTCACAGACAGTGATTTCTGAAAGTGTTCCTGAGCCCATGCAGTGATTTTCAGTAGAGAATCATGTCTTTCATTTCCCCTCCGCAAGCCTTTTTGGGATGTGTTGCTGCCATCAATGGACACCTGTGACTCAGTATATAGAGCAGGTAGTTCATGAACTGGAAGGTTGGTGATTTGATCCCTGCTTCTCATGTCCACAGGCCAAAGTGTCCTTGAGCAAGACACTGAATCCCAAGTTGCTCCAAGTGACTGTTCACTGGTGTATGAATATGTGTCTGCTTGTGTGTGTGAATGGGTGAATGGAAAGCAGTGCAACATGCTTTGAGTGCCATAGGGTAGAAAGGCACTATATAAGTGCAAGACCATTTACCATCAAATTCAAAATGAGCTAATATTTTCCATGAAATGGTAAAATGTCTCAGTTTCAACATCTGATATGTTGTTTGTGTTCTATTGGGAATAAAATATGGGTTTCTGTGCTTTGCAAATCATTGCATTCTGTTTTTATTCACATTTTATTTGCACCCCAACTTTTTTTGGAATTGCGGTTGTAAACTGCAGATAACAGCAATTTGAATTTGAGTCAAATAATATTAGACTCCTTACTGTTTAAGCGATTGCTATTGAACTTCACTTTGATGTTTTAAAATAATTTTCCACAAATCAAGAGTATTTTATGGATGACGTGAAGAATTGATGCACAGTATTGTTAAATTACTACAGTAGTTTCCAGCAGTAAGTGATATCAGATGCTGACAGAAAACAAATTGTTTGATAAATTACATGTATAATACCATACAGTGTATTTTGTCTGTCGAACTTTATTCTTTAAATATATACTACTGACAGGTGCAGGACCAGATGGAGTAGAAGAAATAAAGAGACACCGTTTCTTTGCATCGATAGACTGGAATGTAAGTTATGTTTAGATAATCTACTGTGTTTTGTGTCACGTTAAGATTATTGAGCAAATGACAGACTCATACCAACAACTGCTGTGTTGGATTATGCTCTTGTTCCTTGTATCACACAGTAGTACACATCATGCATTTCAGTGGTAAAAGGAAGTTGTTTACAGGAACTGAAACACTCTTAAATAAGCTAAAAAATAAAATGATTAATGTTATTGTAAAAAAAAGTGCCTTTTAGTAGCTGTAAAATGTTATAACTTCCCCAATAAAGATTCCCACAATCAAACTTCCCTTTCTCCATCATGTTAATGTTGTTTTCTGGAACTTCCCACTGTCTAAAAGTGTCTATTTACTCATGTCCCACTGTTATGGTTAAAACCATTGCATATTTCATCATAATCAAACAGCGACATGATGTGACCTGTTAAAAGAACTGCAGACATATACGAGATGTATTACCCTTCAAAACTGTGAATTTTAAGGGAATTTTACGGTCACCTAAATCTTTTACCACTGCTATCAAACCGTTTACTCAAAGTATGCAGTATAATGATGAAAACATCACAACATAATCACTTGTAAAGACCTATATCCATGCTTTAAACACAGGGGATTTTGCATTTCACAGTGTACAAGTGTCATACTGTTGAACTCTTGTTTAGAGATGTTCTGAACTGGACAGGCTTGACACTTGTTTATCCACTGTTGTTAGTAGTGACACTGATTTATCACAAAGTCTAACATTATCTGCTTTACATGCCTGTTAATCTCTGCCCTCACCATTAGCTCACTAAGTTGTTTGCCAAATATCCCATTTTTCCGTTTAGAGATGGTGTTGCTGGCTTGATGTGACAAGCTATCAATAAGAGGCTATCTCTCTTCTAAATCCTTTGCTAATTAAATCACTTTGTATGAGTGACTCAGAATACTCTGTGGTGCATCTGTGATCCTCAATTCATTCTTTAAAGGGAATTAATTTGCTTCTGTTCATGTCTATTTGACATCCAAACATTTTCTCTGAAATTGCAATAAAAAGAAAACACCAAAAGAAAAAAAAAACTAATTGAAAAAGGGCTGTTTTCTCCTCTGCATGCCAGCAACTCTACTGAGCAACCAGTAAGCATGTTAACTATCAACTGAGACGCTGCTTGTGTGGGCAACTCACTGATGCTTCAAGGGCGACTCCTGCTGGTGGTTTTTAGTATTACGTTACACTACAAACATAAACATCAAACTGCATGTTCAGTTCAAATTTGAGAAGTAAATAAATAAATTAAAAGATAATGTTTCACATATTTATCCCTCAAAAATAGATTTACAAATCATTTTTTTAAAACCAACATCAAAGTACACATTCTTATATTAACATCAGCACTGTTCCATAACTGACCCCTAAAAACAGAAATCCAGAAACTTTTGTATGCAGTCTGGAAGTGACTTTTGTTTTTTTTGCTTTAAGTTAAGTTACCCTTAATGTCACATACATGAAATTTAACCTATGCGTTTGACCCATCTCTGAGGAGCACACCACTGTGTAGTACCTGTGGAGCATTTGGGGGTCAAGGGCCTTGCTCAAGGGCCCATAGTGATGATGAGGTTGACAACCGGGGGTGGACTTCACCTTCCCCACCCCAACCTCCTGTCAGTCTGTATTCAAACCGACAACCTCTTGGTCAGAAGCACGCTTCTCTATCCTCTCAGGCACCACTGTCTAGAGGATAGAGAAAATTATTTGCATCATTTTATAATCTACCATATCTTTGAATTTCATGACATGGAATTTTATAAAGAGTGGATTGGTATGATCATAATAACCAGCCTTATTAATAAAACGTACGGCTCTTTTTTGCAGTAGAACTAATGGTTTAACAGCCTTTTTAAAGGACAAATAAGGAAGTATAACTGAGTAATAAATTACATATTGTTTAGTACTTCTCTAGATTTATACAGAATTGCACCTATTTTCCTCTATTTGCTTCTAATATTTTTTTCTACATTCTTGATTTGCAGAAGTTGTACAGGAAGGAAGTGAGGCCTCCATTTAAACCATCAGTTGGAAGACCGGAAGACACTTTCCACTTCGATCCTGAATTCACGTCCAGAACCCCCACTGGTATCTCAAACATGCCCATAATACACATGCAGTCAATTTGATGTTATACCATACATTTTATGCTAAAACAAAAATCCTTGCTTTGCTTTTCTCAAATGCTGTAAAAAATAGTAAAGTATTCTTGCACATGTTTGGCTCTGTCCGTGTTTGCCTGTTCAGACTCTCCCGGCATTCCTCCCAGTGCAAACACACATCAGCTGTTTCGCGGTTTCAGTTTTGTTGCAACCAATCAAAACCAGGAGCCCACTGTTGCAATGGTAACACCTTCTCATCAGGAGGTGAACAACGCCAATCCCATAACACAGGTACGAACAGCACAAACCTTAAAATTGAGCTGTAGTCCAACTGACCCATCAAATTAAAAAACTGAGACATTAGAAAGTAAATAAGTGTCCCCCGGTAATGAGCTAACTGTTTGGAAAACAGACTGAAGAAAGTGGCTACTTAATGATGCTGACCTTTCTAGGTATTATCCTCATTAATCACTCAATCATGGTAATGCAGAACGAAACAGAGCCACACGTTTGACATTTGTGAATATGTGATATGAAGTAATATGTGCATGCTGTACCTGAGCATTTATCTGATTATGCTTGTTGTTATTAGCATCTCCGTGGCGATGTAGCCTTCAGTGATGTTTATGAGCTGAAAGAGGAAATTGGACAGACACCGTCATCCATCTGCAGAAGATGTCTGCACAGAGTTACCGCTGTGGAGTATTCTGTGAAGGTACAGTAGCCAGCACTAAACCTGGATAGGAACTTATTTATTTATATATACAAACGTAAACATTTTGGTATGTGGTGATGATAATTAATAATTGTGTATAGCTTATTTAAAAGAGACATATTGCTCCCATTTTAACAAGTTAATGCAGATCTTACATGGCCCCAGAGGATGTGTTTGAAGTTTCAGCTCAAAATACCACATAGATCGTACTTTGGGCCCTATTCAGTGTCTTTTGGTGTATTTATTTTGTTTATTTATTTATAGAATGTTTATTTAACCAGAAAGCATCTCATTGAGATTAAAATTCTGTTTCACTCATGCAATACAGATTTACACACAGATGCCACATCCATAGATACTTATAAATCAAGAGCCTTCAATGAGGAAAAACATCTACGGCCAATTGTATTTGTCTCCATGTCATTTCAAATCTCTTTGAATGTGTTTAATGAGACCAGCTCGACTAGTTTCACATGACGCTGTAACTGATTCCAGTCGAAGGGAGCAGCGTATTTAAAGGCCCTTCTCCCCAGTTCACTTCAGACTTTTAGTACAGACAGTAAGGAAGAGTCCTGAGAATGTAGACATGGAGATATGGTGGAAGCAAACCTAAAATACACTTGCAAATAAGAAGATGGTGTTGTTGTCTGAGTGGACACAGCACTCTATCCAACACCTGAATATGATGTACACGGTGTTTAAGGCCTGTGATAAACCTCGGTGCCCCGTCATACACAATGGCAAGAGCATGTAGCCTTTGAGAGCAAGCATTTGTGTACATCACATCATCAAAATATAGAACAGATATAAAAGTTGCCAAAGTTGACTGCAACTGTGACCACACCCATCATGTCGAGGGCCTACTTGGGTCCGGGATGATCCTGGTATTTGTGAAGGTTTTATTGCTCCTATAGGTGCACCTCGAGATAATCCTGGATTATGATTGGCACTATGCAAATACAGCTGAATTGATAAATAAATAGAGTTTGTCCAGACCAGGGAGATGGCCGCCTGCCCAGAGCCGTTGGTTCTGCTTTCTCTTCCATTAAAGAACACCCCCCCCCCCCAGCCAAGATCAAGATTTTAAGCCAAGACACTGTGACTGTGAGTGTTTCTATGTAGAGTGAGGGTTTTAAAGGCTTAGCATTAGCATTGTTTTCATACCTGTTTTATGGTGTGAAATGAAATAAAACCCTGGTTTTTCATTTAATTTAAATTGGAAGTACCACATTATATTCAATCAGTCAATCCAAAATTACCTCTAAGCGTTTCACATATCATATTCCACAAAAATTTAAATATCAATAGTAACATTTACTAGCAAAAGTAATTCATTGTTATATTACCTATACATTAAAAATATACATAAAAATGCAAACATATTTATGTTTCAGTTCAGCTAACTTACCTCTTATGGTATAATAGGTAATAGGCATAATAATTAAACCATTGTTCTTACTAAGGTATTGATCATTAATCTATAATAATGTTAATAAGTATAAATAGTACATAAATAAGAATGAAATATTCTCCAAATTTAACCAAAAATGTAATAATCACAGTTCTGCATATGCTGGTTAAAATAGTATCAAAAGCTTTGTTCATACTGTATCTGTTACAACTTGCATGTGTGTGTTTTACAGTGTACAGTAATTACCTCTGTGTTTTTCTTTTTTTGGCAGATTATAGAGAAAGCAAGGAAAGACCCATCTGAAGAAATTGAGATTTTGTTAAGATATGGGCAGCATCCGAATATTATAACTCTGAAAGATGTAAGTGGACAGACATAAACCTCACACACAATTCTATAAAAATCCCACATAAATACGCTCAAGATAACTGTGGAATTTGGCCTGCATCTTTTGGAAGCAAGATGAAATTAAATGCTCAGCAGAGAGTCATGAATTTTCAGACTCTGCATACCTGTTCTTACAGTAATAAGACATTTGTGTTTCCCATCCCTGTGTGTCTGTCTACTTGTAGGTATTCGATGATGGCCAGTGTGTGTACTTGGTTCAGGATCTAATGAGGGGAAGTGAGCTGCTGGACAGAGCTCTGACTGTGCCATACTTTACAGAGAGAGATGCATCCGACATCATCTGCACCCTGACAAAGACCGTAGAATATTTACACTCACAAGGGGTGAGTGTAAATATGGAACAAAGCGAAGAGACGCATACTTCAGTTAATATCACAAACACTAGGCTTGTTATCTGTGGATAAAGGCAGATATTGGTTTCACAATCCCATGTCCATGTCTGCATCGTCTACGTATCTGGTGTGTCAGTGTAATAGCTTGAGAATAGATCGACCTATTTACTTGAAAATCACGCTTATTGATGACTTGTACAGATGCTTTTGGGATATATAGCTCTAATGGTTTTCAATAGAGGACGCTACTGCGTGTTTCCAGAAAAGATGCAAGAACTCAGAAGTGTCCAAGTGAACCAATTTGCTTGCAAGCACTTGAAAGTGGCTGAACCAGTTTACATGAAGCATGTCATCAGGTAAAGATCCTATCTCAAACAAGATCAATTTGTCTTCATCTTTTGCTGAGACATGTTCAGCTGTGTTTATACAGTACCTTTGACAAGTTTAAGCTGTCCACTACAGTCTTCCTCAGAAAACGTCATCCAAGGACAAAAAAGGCGAAAAATGCAATGTAATTCATGAAATACTATGCAAATTGTGTGGAAAAAATATATATACGTAGGAGAAATAGGAAGTACTTTTGCAACAAGAAAAAGGCAATGTCGAAAAGAGAGCGACTCACAAGAACCTCAGATCAGCAATATCAGACCACTGCAAAAGAAAAAAAATTATATTATGGATGGGGGCGACACAAAAATACTTGGAGAACAACAAACACAAAAGATGGATCCAAGAGACAAGTGAAATGACGAAGTGAGCCACAACACCAGTAACCGGGATGAAGGAGGCTTCATGCTATCACACATCTGGGACTCTCTCCTCCAAAGACCATCGCACCATGGCAGGCATGACCAGTCTGGTGGATCTGTCAGATGTGTCAGTCGGTCACATCTGTGAAGGGGATAAATCAGTTGATGTGACATGTCGCAAAACAGCAGATAATGTTTTCTGAGGAAGACTGCAGTGGACAGTCGATACATGTCAAACTTATGAAAACAGAGATCCACTTTTGTCTGAAGAAGAAACAACTGCAAATGCATGGGATGATAAGAACAAGAAACAATTTCTAGATAAAGATATTCAGCCTGTCAACTTCTGAGATAGGGGATGCCAGTCGTTTTTTGATTCAGGGTGCTACCGTTTAGGATGAAAAAAATGCAGTATGTTGAAAATGGCTGAACCCTTTTACTTGAACCTTCACATGGAACTACATCACACCAACTTTTGGGGTAATGCTGTTATTGTTTTTGGATGGGGTGTGTTTTATAAACAGAAGCAATTTTGTGGCCATGTTTTTCCGTGGATAGCTTGCGATCGAGGGCAATTGAACAACCTCTACCTGACACCATCATTACTTTCAACTCACATTCATATTGTGTGCTTTTGAAATTTCAGGTTTTTAATTTAGTGATGCATTGAATTTTTATTATACAAAGCCAATAGTGATTTGTTGCGGCTCTAAAATAATCATGATTGCCTCATCTTGTTCAGGTTGTGCATCGGGACCTCAAGCCTAGTAACATCCGCTATTGTGATGACAGTGGACTCACTGAAAGTATCAGGCTGTGTGATTTCAGTTTTGCCAAACAGCTCAGGGCTGAAAATGGCTTACTGATGACTCCCTGCTACACAGCTACGTTCATGGCTCCTGAGGTATGTCAGTAATCATAATACGATCTCAAATGCAAATTATCAACAACAATGCAATTATATACACAAACTATTGTGTGCAGGTTCTGCGGAAGCAGGGTTATGATGCCGCCTGTGATATCTGGAGCCTCGGAATCCTACTCTACACCATGATAGCTGGGTCAGTTTTACATTTATAGAAATTGAAAGTCTTAGTTTGGAGCTTAGATTGGGGCTGTGTGCGGTAGTAATCCATAGTCAGTCTGGAGAAGCAGACAGAAGTACTGCCACAGAAGCTATCTCCTGCAGCTAGATTAGTAGTAAAAGCATGCAGTATTTTAGCCTTTGAGATAAAAAAGGCCCATCTTTAAAAAATCAATACTAGTTTTAGAGTATGCTGTATTTCAAGACAGTAAATTTTCATTGCAGAACACTGGAGTTGCTAGTCCACTTTACTGTAGATAACACACTGACTGTGCATAAACATCGCATGCAACCTCACTTCAAATGGACCCTGTAAATCTACTCTGAATTACATTAAAAGGCATAGAATGCTTGGTTCAATGCTATACTCTCCTCTAATTAACAAAGGGATCAGCAGAAGATCATTTTTAATTACTTAAGATACTTTTATAATTGTCTACTCTTTGTAAAGTCATATTCCTCTTTCATAGTTTCAGCCCATTCGCCAGCAGTCCTGATGACACTGCAGAAGAAATACTGGCACAGATTGGCAGTGGAAAATTCATAATCACCGGAGGGAACTGGGACACGGTGTCAGATACGGCAAAGGTAAAATTTAAATAATTGTTTTAAAAGTGAAGGCACAGTACATCATTGATTGTTTTGTACTGTCACATGCTGTTAAAACTCTGTCAACTTTGTGTCTGCTCATCAGGATATTGTAACCAAGATGCTGCATGTGGACCCTCACCAACGCCTGACCGCCCCCCAGGTAAACAATCTGTTATACAGTAATGATGAGATGAAATTAGATGAGATGAGATTACGTAGATGACATTAGATGAGATGGGAGGAGAGTAGAGGAGAGGGGATGGGATGATAAGGAATGAGATGGGATGGCAGGAAATGAAATGGGATAAGATGGCAGGAGATGGTATACTGTAGGATGGCATGGGTTTGGATAAGATGAGATTGAATAACATGGCATTGGGTGCAATGAGATGAGATGGGATGGGAGGAGATTATAAAGGATGAGATCAGATGGCATAAAATGAGATGAGATTAGATGGGATGGGATTGAAAGGGATGAGATGGAGTAGCATGAAATAAGATGGCATGGGATGGCATAGGATGCGATAAGATGGGATGGGATGAGATGGAATGAAATAAGATGGGATGGCGTAGGGTCAGATAAGATAAGATGGGATGAGATGGGGTGAAATAATATAAAATGGGATGGGATGAGATAAAATGAGATTGGATGCGATGGCATTAGATGAGATGGGAAGAGATGAGATGGAATGGCATGTGATAAGATTGGATGAGATGGTATGGCATAGGGTGAGATGAGATGGGGTGGGATCAAATGAGACTGAGATCGCAATTTTTCTTGCATGACAGAGGCTCTATTTTCCAACATCACAAAAAAGAGAAGAAAAAATAATACATGAATGTCTGATTTTTTAAAAATCTATGTAGCACACGATTGCAGTTACAAATGACAACATTCAGGCCTTTCAGTGCGTATTTTGTCCAGGATTCAGCTCCATGTTCAATTTTAAAACTGACTGGAGAATAAAAGAGTGCTTCACCCTAACCTTATTAAATTGTAGAACCATGTATCTCTGTGTAATTCATATAAACAATTTGTACTCGCTGCTCAGAACATGGTTGGAGTTGGAGATAATGTTATTAGTCAATATCATTAGGTTTTTCTGTTAAATTGATTCGTAGAGACCCTCGTGGGACCTATCATCTTTGAACACATTTGTTTGATGGAACAATGTTGACTTTAATTTAGTACAGACACTTGGTGTTACTGTAGTACAATTACAAAAGTAAAGCATAGTAAAACAGGAATTTATGAACTTGGAGGAAGAAATTTTTTTGTTTTGTCATTTTGGAAATAAATTTATTGTAATTTTTCCAGGATGAAAGATGTTCTATTATTACATCCTGTTTAATTTTATTCATTATGGATAGCAGTAGGAACTTTATATACATACAAATATTTACAGATAAATCCTCCTTTGTATTTTTCTCAAGTGCAGTAGTATCACACCACTTGAACATTTTGTTCACTCATTAATGTTTTGGGACCCTTTCATTAGACTTAATTTTTATGTTAAAAATGGTTTGGTGAAGGTATCATTACTTTCATAAAGTTTGATTAATTTTGTTTTCACTAAAATGTAGTTCTTGGAAAAACTGGACCACAATATACACTACATACCATAATCAAACAACTGGAAAACAAAATTAACAGGAAACACTAATGTAAATGATGCAGTCACAGTTTCCTGGAGCAATAAATGTCCTAATGTCCTGCATTGTGTCCAATATGTTGAGATGGGTTCAACAATATTGAGAAGGAATCACGATGTATGTGTGTTTTAACGGCACTGTTCATAGAGTATCACAGTTAGCAGATGCTGAAACAACACGATAGACAATAATTTTCACTGCTGTGCTTTCTAGATTCTTCGTCACCCCTGGATCGTAGAGAAAGAGCAGCTCTCTGACAGAGTGCTCACCAGACAAGACCCCATTAGAGTCAAGGTCAGACCTCTGTGTGTACATAAAAATACTTCTACCTCTGCTGATTAACATGAGTATGAAAATAATCACATATTCTTGTATTTTAAGGGTTTATTTTTATTAAATTGTTATTTAAAAAAGTACAAAAAAATTCCCATTAAATAATAGCCTCCCAAGGTTTGAATGAATCAGTAAGATGAGATCAGCCTAGAGGTTTTTCCAATATAGAATAAATACAGTGTCAGATTGATTGATTGTACGCTGAGGTTTTTATGAATTGTTGTGACTTGGACTGAAAATAGTTTAGAAACTTCATATGTAATGTTTTTGCCCTCTAACGTATTCACTTTACCCCAGTCCCATATTATTCTAGAACTTTTTTCATATGAAAATTTCTTAACTTCAACTGCCACCGTTGAAAATATCTCTGCAATATCACACACATATTTAATACTAAGCCAGTCTTCTTTGGTACAGTATTTGCATATATCAGAGGTCCGCAAACTTTGCAATCTAAACACTCATTTTTGGACAAAAAAAAACCCAAAGATCTGTCTAAAGCGGCAAAATGTAGCCGAACCATTTATGTACTGCATGCATTTTAGCACATTTTAAAACCCATTTGTTTATTATTTCATTCATTTTTATTCATTTTGTTGGTTAATTTGTTCAACATTTGACATATTCTATTCATCTGCTTGATCAGTTTATTTTTGTTCATTTTGTGGATTTTTTTTGTTCATCATCAATTTCATACAGTACATGTTTGTTTATTGTATTCATTTTTGTGAAGTTTGGTTGATTTTTCTGATAATTTTTGTTCATTTTTGGTACTTTTGTTGATATTTGCTCATGGTATTTTTCTTCATTTTGAATTTTTCATTTTATTATTATTGTTAAATTGTATTTATTTTCAAGTACTATTTTAGTTATTATTGTAATTTTTGTACATTTTTCTGGATATTTTGTTTATTTTATGGTTTGGTTCAGTTTTGTTAAAATTTTGCTCATGATCTTAATTTTCTTGTTCGTTTTGTAGATCATTGTCTTCAGTTTTGTCTGATTTTTTTATAATTAGGTAGTTTTTTTCTTCTATTTGTTGATTTAGTGCTTATTTTGTTCATTTTCATTTACTATAATGCGTTACTTTCATCAGTGGTCATGAGGTCTCGGCCTCGACTTGTGAAGTGCCCAGAGATAATCGAAGGTTATGATTGGCGCTTTACAAATAAAAATTGAATTGAACAAAGCCCCAAAAACCACTGGAAAGGGTTAAAGAGCCACAAGTGGCCCTGGCGTCACAGGCTGCAGAAGAGACTGCATAGTCGTTGTTTTATTTCTTTGGTCCAGGTGGTTGTTTAAAGCGCTTTATAAATAAAGTTGAATCGGATTGTCATACTGTTTATGTGTTTCAGTGTCTGTCCATTAGGGGACACTGTTTGACACTGTTTATTTCCAGGAAAAAGCCCTGCGTGAAATGTCGTCCTGTGTTTGTTCCACCAGGGGGCGCTGTCTGCCACCTACTCAGCTCTGCGGCGCTGCGCTCCTGCTCCCATCCTCGAGCCGGTTCAGTCTTCAAGCCTGGCTCAGCGACGAGGAATGAAGAAACTGGGGAGTCCCAAGGTCAATTCAGACTCCAAAGAAAAGACGCAAACTCATGAACTTACTCCAACGTGGAAAAGTTAAATTCAGCCTCAGTAGCACTTATTTTGCACAAGCACAAATCCTGTGACAAACCACTTTAAGACCCATAAACTGAGTCAACCAGACAGCCCACACATTATGAGTCCAAAAAAACTGCTCACAGACACTCATACCACATTTAGGTTCAGATCACCTTCAGTTCAATAAATTCAATTGAAATGTGAAGGAGTAATTGCACTCAAATGGGATTCCGTTGTCTAACATCTCTCATGTGATTCTGCACATACAGCGTGACTGAGAACCAGCTTTGACCATAAAACTGTCCTAACACTACATTTTAAGATATTCATCATGATGTATTTTTCATCCATAATATCAGATAGTGTTGTGTGTGTTACAGTGTCAGACTAATCCTAATAAATTTTGACCTTTTTGCTGTAATATTCTCTTGATAAGTGCTGAGACATGACCAAGACAAGGTGACTTTTCATAAGGCGCTGTCCTTTACTTCTTGAAGACATTCAATCCAAACACATGGACGCTTACAATGACAGTGAAGCACAGAGATAAATTGGGATCTACTGTGTATTCCTGGCATCTTTAAGTGGGACTGAAAAATAGCACTGAGTGCCACAAACAAAAGTAGCCAAGTAGCCAGTTTTATGTTTTGATGCACGTAGGAGTTGACAGTCTGTGTTCATTCCACCTCCTGCTAATGTGATTTCCTAAACGCTGAAAAAGGCAGTGCCATTCATGTTATACTGTTTCTCCTCCACTCTTCAGATATGCATGTAAAGTGTCCTAAAAACGAAATTAAGTTGACGGTGCCAGTGAAGTCTTGTGTTCACAGTCTGCTTAGTCATTTCTCTGTATGCGTGGTCTTTCATAAACACAGCCTTCGGTATGTATAGTTAAATATGTTAAGACTACAATTCCCAGATGAGATGTGTTTGTTGTATTGTTTGTTGTGTTTTTTCATAACATATTCAAGCTGTTACTTAACTGAGACTAGTCATAGTGGCAGGAAACACTAGAGACGTCAGTGTCTCGGGGTTATAATACTTTGTATTGTTAAATCTGCATTTGATGTGGTAGATCATCATTCTGTGCGTGTTCAAGTGTGTCCAGTAGCCGACAGTTAGCTTCTATCTCCTGCTAGTGTCTAAAAGCCAAACCTCTGGATTACCACTGTGTCACATGATTGTATATACCGTTTACTGCTGCTGCCCTTATTGTATGTGATGAGCTGTACAATCACTAATACGAGGTAAGATTGAACAGGGTTTTTGCAGATATAAGTAGCATACTTCATCTTGTACAGTTTAAATATAATAATGCAAATTGTGCTGCAGGTAGAACTACACGTAACTTGTCACAAATACAAGAAAATATCTGTAATGTGCAACCAATAAGCAGAGAATTACTAAAGCTGTATATAATATGTTTGCTGATAGACCAAATTTTCCGCATTGTGCACTCCACTCATAAAATGGGTAGCTGGGAGTGATGAAACTGTAAGTATGCACATAAGAATGTATTTTGTGTTCTTTGGGGTAAGAGTGTAAATATTGTTTACTCTTTTAGATTGTACATACTATGGTGCAAAGCTACTAGAACGTTTTGTTTGTACATATAGTGTTGTACAAATGTCAGCAAGCAGAAGGAGTGTATATACTGTGTTTGCAGATGAACCGAGATTGTACATATTCTACTGTGTTGTGCATCCATTGCTGGGAGTGTACACACTGTCTATAACTGGCCAATCACTGATATTATTGGCTAGAATGCCAAAGTTTTACAAATAAAGCATTATAATGGGATCGGTACCAATATGAGTGACATGTTGATGATGTACCGGGCCCTGTGTGTTCATTGTTGCATCTGCATTCACTCTTTTCTTAGTATAGACACAACATTTTACAGGAATATTGTAAAATAATGTAAGGTAATGCACTTTATTGATGACCAAAGTGCTTTACAAGAATCAAATAGCACTAAAAACACACAGCACCGATACAATTACATGAACAAGGACAGAAGAATGAATGAATAAATAAGATAAAAGAATAACATGTGAAGCAGTGCAGGTCAAAGATAACATGTCAGTCAGAGGGGAGCTGGTTCCAGAGCCTGGGGGCAGCAAATGAAATGGCTCAGTTACCTTAAAATAGTTCAAGTTAATCTGACTGTTATTAATATCCATCCATCCATTTTCTACCCTTTATTATAGCAATATAAATAAATGTCTAAGAATCTGTAAAAAGCAGTCAAGTACAGAAAGAAACATAATGTGATTTCACATAAATAATGCAAATGTAGTTGAAGTAGCTCAGCTCAATATTATACAGTATTTAAATGTTTTACAATGTTTTTAAGAAACAACAATATAAAAATTAACACTTTGTATTATGATATACAGTATGCAATCTATGTATATCCTGAAGTGAAATCCATTTAAAAGTAACCCTCCCAACACTGTCGCCCAATCGCTTGTTTATGTTTATACGTTTGCCTTGTGGAACTGTGCACACCTGGAGACAGTCGATTTCTTTGTGTCAAACTGAATGCACATTCTCTGCGTTACACTCACTTTTTGTCAATGTGTAAAAACACAAATTACTCCATTACACTCAGTTTGCAAAGCTGAAACACACTCCTGGGAAAAACTTCAAACATTGGACTGTAGTTTCCAGTCTGTCGATTGCCTTTACACAGGCACATAAGTACTGAGCAAAGGCCTTAGGCCACTTTGGTTTTGTTTTCTTAACTTCATTCATAATAACCACACACAGGCGCAAAAATGACAGCAGTACTTGCAACTCTCCACCATTAGTTTAAAACATGTGCACAGTATAAACACAAAAATCAGAACTAAAAGGTTTCAACAGGTAAAACTCCGTATTTAGTGTGATGGCCATTCCTGTGGCAAAAAGTAACCCATACAATAAGAATCATTTGACATGTGCAGCTGAATGAAATATGATTGAAGTGAGCTAGATCTTGTATTTTCTGATCCAAACAGTTCATGTTAAGTTTGAAGGGATGTCCTCCTTGTCTCTCCTCATCTCTCACCTCTCCAGTCACCTCATTGTCTTGCAAGTGATTAGCAAATGAATATACTCTGATACTAACTTGCATCTTCCCCGGAGTTTTGTGCTTCCTCCCTCTGCCCTAGGTCTTTAGGTTGCTCAGTCTCCTGATGTCCTGGCTGTGTGT
>JAQQAE010006871.1:0-16315 GCA_029823295.1 Pseudamia nigra
GTAAAGCGCCTAGAAATAATCTAGAGATTATGATTGGTGCTATATAAATAAAGTTTGATTGATTGATTGATTGAAAACCACCCAACCAACACTATGATGAAACTGGCTCTCAGGTGTGTTGAAGAAAAAAAAGACTAAGAACTACCTCTGCTGCAGAAGATAAATTTGCTGGAATTGCTGACCTCAGAAACTGGGGACAGTTTTCATGAGATCCAGTTTCATCATAGTATTTGATGGCTTTGGCAACAGCACTTGGCTGCACGTTGGAAATTGTCAAATTGATTGACTTTCCTTTCTTAAAGTAGTGGTGGACTGTATTTTCTCTTTACTTAAATGAATGTTTCTTGCCATAATATGGATTGGAACAATAGTTGTAGTAGCACTAATAAGGCTATTGACCCTGTACCTACCCTTCATCTGCACAAGACAACTGATGGTCTGAAGCACTTTAAGAAGGCAGGCAATGGCACAAATGAACTCACATGTGAATTGAGAACCATTCCAGGTGACTACCCCATAAATCAAATGAGAGATTACCATGAGTGTGCAAAACTGTCATCAAAGTTAAATGTGGCTACTTTGAATAATCACATCATACACTCTTGAAAATGATGACAACACTGATAGAGAAGGTGTCCAAACTCTTAGTGCATATTGAGATATGATGTTTCCAGTTTCAAAGTGAATTCACTGTTATGGTTATTTTCCTAACTACTTTAGAGTTTCATGGGTAAATGACGGATGTAAGAATCAACGAGATTAGATCTGAAAAGCTAAAATATGTGGGCTCATGCATGTGTTTCTGTCACTGAGTGGTCTGGAATATTAAACACCGACACATCTATGTCCCTCTGTGCCATACGGGCATTTGTGTTGTTGTAAGACATACAAACCCACTATTATTGCACAAGTATTATCTAGTTGCACCTGAATTCCCTGCAGCCCATTCCCATGCATAATAAATCTGGGAAATGTCAGCTGTGAGGCCTGGGGGAGAAGTGTGCCATTTGTTTAAGCTCTGGCTTGCGATACAGCCTAGTGCCATTGATGTTTGGATAGAAGTGAATGAATAAAGAATGCTGGCAGTTGCATGTCAATCAGGGGTTTACAGGACCCCAAACATGGCAAGCCTTAAGCCAACATATGTTGCTGATACTTAATAAGCCCCAAAACAATAACACAGAAGGATGATAAGTATTGTGATCAATGCTGCTCTCTTCATCTCATATGCAAACAGTCATACTCACACACATGCATATCCGCACATCTGTTAATGTGTCACCGCAGAAAGTGATTAGCAATTCCATTAACAGGAGCAATAAAGCAGAAGAAACCGCCACAACAACATAGCATTAGCAAGATGTCCACTTGAAACAGCAGCAACAACAAAAAAAAACGGCAATTTAAATATTTTTCAGCTGTGAAGTGTGTGTTAATTCTCACTAGTGTGTTAAAATCCACAACAGGCACCATTCTGTTGTTTTAATAGACTTTCTGTTTAGCATCTGACAGCATATTGAAAGAGTTGCTCCAAGCTCTTCCTCTCTGTCCGACTGACTGACTGTGGGTTTTTGGTTGCTGACTCCTGGAGGCGCAGAAGTTTCCACTGGCTTGTTTTTCATTCCCACAATCCCTTTCCCTGCTAGCCAAATCACTGAGCTATGACTACAGGCCTGGTTGGAAGTCCTTATCTGCTATCATTAAAGATGCATTTATTCCATTGCCTCAGGTGCTTGTGGGTGCCTGTGCGTACGTGTGCAAGTGTACACGTTTGTGTGCTTTCAGATGCCCTTTTCTTGTTTGCATGTGTGTGCATGGCTGATGTACTGAATGTGTGTGAAAGAGAGAAGTGAAACGGAGGAAGGGGGTCTAAATGTTTGTGTGTATTTGTGTGGGTGGCTTCAGGGGGGTCCTGAGTGTGGAAGTGGATAAAGCTTTGTGTGTTTCTGTGAATCTGCCTATGATGTGTGTTTTCTCCAAGGTTAACACACTCCTCCCACACTACGCTGATCTAAATAGAGACAGAGCCAGGGTAAATGGGGATCAGAAGTCAAGCGCTGGCAACCATGCTAAATTATCGGCGGAAATCAACGCTGTCCTCATTAATTACACAAAAGGCCGTTAGTCATTTCCACCCTCCCCCTACCAGCCCGCCCTCCCAATGCCTCTCAAACTAACTGATGCTTCTCCAATGATTTTGCTCACTTTTGCATGCACATACAGCATACTCACACATTCCAGCATATTTTATGCTTTCAACATACGCACACACAAGAAAACAGAACAAGGGCATAGATGAAAGGAGGATCTGTCTTTGCCGCTGACATTGGAACAGAGCAACCAAAAGATAATGTAGTCTGTGAGTCACTCTCACCTTGAGTCCTCTCCCTCTTTCATTACAGCTCTCGTCTTCCACTAAAGGTAGCCGTGTTGTTGTTATCTTCTCAACAATGACTTCAATAATTTACGGCAATGAAACTAAGAGGGATGTGCTCTGAATATTGTTGTTGATAAGAGGTAAAATGTCGTCATTCAAGGCAATGAAGGGCCATAAGGACATTTTAAAGTAGCTGTTCTTTTAGATTCAAACAGTGTTTATGTTTGTGAAAAATAAGGCAGCTCTTACAGCACTGTGGCTTTAAATGTCTTATTTGAATTTCATAGCAGTAGCGGGAAAAAAACACAGTTTGATATTCTAATTTCAGGTTAATAAAAGTGTCTTATAGAAGCGTTTGCTTTCCTAATTTCTTCTGGCAGGTTCTGCAGATGCTGTCAAATAGACATGATTACATGTGGATCACCACGGAGCGAAACCAGATAGAAGGTTTTCAGCTGTTGCTTAGAGCAGGTTGAAGCAAAGAGAAGCAAAATGCATCCTTACTGATGTTGCACATAAAATATGGATAGCTTATGGACGCCATGCTGGAGTTTCCCGCCACATCTGTTGCACATGTAGGAGTTTATCCATAAATTTTAAAGGGCAAATTCTTTTCCATTTCATTTTTTTTCTCTTCTACTTCTTTACATTACTGAAGAACACTGGATTTGCCCAGAAAAGTCATTGGTCCTATATGATCAGTATGTCAGTTTGATATGCTACTGTAGACAGATTTGAATACTATCATTATATAACCAGTAATGCCAAATTTCTCCAATATCCCCTGACGCCCAATATTCCAATAGTTGCTTTTGCAAAAAGCAGCTATCAAGTATGAAACTTTACTTTGCTGACTACTTTGGCATTTGTTTTTTTATTTGCCACGACTTGAAATCCATAAATGTAATCTTAACATTTTCCCTCGCAGACACCAGTGGTTATGGTTTCACATTTGGTTTTATTTACTTTTGCTATGTTAAAGTAGAAAAATAAAAGAAAGACACAGAAAAGGCAAGCTGTGCCTAAAAGTACTTCAGCTGCATGCTGATTTCTCTGTTCGGAGGAGTTAGTGGGGTTTTAAAGAAAGCCATTCATTATTTCCCAGCTGAGGTGGATTACTCGTCGACGGGTGCTGTTTGACATTTACCGTATGCATTTCATTATTGGAACTGACCTGGAAATTAACGGCAGGTTCTCTGAGTCTCGGCTGCAACCCCCCTATGTGCAACTCGCTAAAGCAGTGACCCTCTCCTCGTCTCCCTCCTGACCTTTCAGTACTGCATTATTTAACGCACACAAATCCCACACAGACCGTCACTGAACGCTAGGAAAAGGTATTGACAGAGACATATGGCTTCTGGTGGATAAGATGCATAATTGAGGGGTAGAAAAACAGGTTATATCCCTGGCTGAGGTGTGTGAGTCGAAGACACCGACCTTGGTCCTTTGCACCCACTGCTGTGGGAGTACCCCTCTGCTTGAATCACCTAGTGCTAATGATTCAATCATATCCAACTGCAGATGTAAAATCTTAATTATGGCCATGTTTTATTTTTGGATTGTCACTGTAGTTTGATTCAATAGGTTATACTGTTCCACACCCACATATCTCATTTGTTGCAGACCTTTACACTTATCTGCAACAAGTTTGCAGGTGCCCCCCCGCCCCCATGCCGTTGTGTCAAACAAACAACTGTTGTCACCAAGTTCTGTCAAAAAGCAGTCATCTCGGGTTGACTCAGTCTGAACAGAGTGAAGAAATGTGTGAGATGGTTCAGACTTTCATTCCAATCACAAGAAGTTATGAAAAGCTATTGCTGGAAAAAACAAAGAGAAAAAACAAACAGAAGAAACTGAAAATGTGGCAAATTAACAACATGAAAATGTCAGACACAGTGCTGCCAATGGGAGATGAAGCACACGTACTTTAGATGATGAAAGGACATTTTATTCTGCTGCCAAAATTCCTGTGTCAAAGCAAAATAAACCAGGCCAAATGTCACAAAAACATGAACCGTGGTTTAGACTTTCAGGTGTGAAAATGTGCACAGTTTGTGAAACGATGCCATGTTCCCCAGTTGTTAAAGTCCGAATAGAAAGAAAAATTGTATAATGTTACACATAATTGCCTGATTGATTGATTATTGTGTCATGCAATTTAAATTATCTGCAGCCCATATAATGAGTATGTTACATGTTGCAGTCTTAAAGTGTAATGCTACATACAGTATCAAGACTGTGAAATATAAACATATAAAAGCTGCCTCACTTCTGAGGACAACTTCCTGTCTGTGGCAGCACTTTGATGACTATCTGAAAAGTGTCACAAGGGTCCAAAAAAGCAATTTAATAATTAACAAGAGTTTACAAGAAAACCAAAGAAAATAAATGATAGCGTGGTAGAGGAGGACAATGAGTCGACATTAACAATCAGGTCTGCCAGTGAATAACGAGCTCGTCCCCAACATTTTAATTAGCAGCTCGCTGGACGGCACAGTGATTAATGAACACTATTTGATTTCAGCGTTGCTCTGAATTAATAACAAATTGACATTTAATGAAAATTACTTACTACAATTGGAATTAAAGCTGCTTCTTGCCCCTTTATGCTCCTCACAATAATAATAAATACAAATGTTGTTATCCTCAATGGATCATAAACATGCGTTAAAAGAGATATCAAAGGTGATGGCATTGAATTATGGGAGGATTTTGCAAACAGCATTAACAGCACCAATTATCTTTTCATAGCCCAGTTTTGGGCAATAGGGAGGACAATTTCACTTGATTTTTATGTGCATCTCCCATTATAGCATGTCTCAGAAAGACTGTAAAACTATATCGATTTAGAAAACAATACAAAACAAAATATTTACATCGGCATACATCAGTCAAGTAAGAACATTTGTAAAAATATTCAACACAATTTCAACCACTTCATACCTCTTTTTGTGATCAAATTCCAAAAAAGTACTTACAATTATGTTTAGCTAATAATTTTTCTTTGTATAATTGATTGCACATTTTAGAGTGCATAATGAAGGGCAGGCACAATGAAAGTATGCACCATGTTTCTCATTTGAACAACTCATCTGAAGGCTGCACAGAGAAATACAATAGACACAGAAGAAAGCCAGTGTAATAGAGCAAAGAGGAGGCAATGACTGAGCACCACAGCCTTTGGCATCCTGTGAGGTGTCGCCTTGTGAGGCTCTAACTGGAAATAAAAATGACACTTTCACCCAGTTACAAATATGTTTATAACCCAAAATCATTGTCCAATTTATACTAAAAGGTTATTAATGGTGATTTTCAAAAATGTTTGAAAGGACGTAACAAGAAACTTTTGCAAAAAGAAATTTTGTGAACATCAGTTAAAAGTACAGTATTTATTTTTACCCTAAGCTTAACATAACATATGTATGGATTTTGCTAAATTCAATGCCTGTTTCAAAGACATATAGGCCTGGATGACATCAAATTATCTCCAGAAAATTCTGCACAAAAAACTAAAGTTATATTTTAATAGGCACAAATAATCTAATGAATATTCTCCCTAATGGCATTGTTCATGTGGAAAACTTTTCTGTAGCATTCAATGCATCTGTGCAGAACGCGTGGGTCACTCTTGGTGGTTTCTTGTGTGTCCAGCTTCGTCGGTTGAATGTTGAAATTAAATTTGTTGTTTCCGGAGGCCATCGTGTTTTTTTTTTTGTAGGAAAGTGTTTTTTTTTTTGTTTCTCATATAAATATATGGGCCGAAAACAGGTTTTCATCTTTAGTTCTATAATACTGTACTTATTTTTTATTTACAATCTACAAAGGTTTGAATTTTGAGAGTGTTTAAATGAGAGAGAAATGTGAGAAAATGTTAATGCCTGTGTGAGAACAGTGCATAAAGTATGTGGTGAGGGTTTTTACAGCCTTAAAACAAATACGGTGGTGCCCCGGTTAACGAATTCAGTCTGTTCCGGCGTCACGTTCGTTGTGTGAATCATGCATTAGCTGGAACGGGTTTTTCATAGGAATCTACTTCGCAGATTTCACCTATCGCGGGTTATTTTTAGAACGTAACCGCCAGGATAAACGAGGGACCACTGTAATCCAATCAGAACTCTTCAATCTCAGAATGCAGGCCTAATAGTGATTCCTCGCCCCTCAAAATAAACTGGGAGACAGAACCTTCATTTACATACCAAGCTCCTCTCCTGTGGAACCAACTTGCAGTCTGGGACCGGGATGCAGGCACTTTGCTGTCAACTAAACTTAAACTGGGACTCTGTGGCATAGTCTTAGACTGCTGGAGCATACTCACACCAGGGCCATTTTGGCTCTAGCCGAGCCAGGGCCCACTTCACACCTTTGCAGTCCCCAGCTCGTTTCTGCTCACATTACTCCGGGCCAAGGCTCGCTTGGTCTAGTACAGACGTCATCACGTCGTTTGTACATTGTGTGTACGTCATCAGAAGCTGCAGCCGCCGCATTCAACAGATTCGGTGTCATAGATCACAACGTCTGGATGATCGTAAAGATTTTATGGTGAAGTCTGTGCCATTTCGCTCACATACTGTCCGGTGACACACCTAGGTTTCTCGAGAATGCAAGGCAACGATTTGCAATTAACCGCACTGCCTGTAGGCGGATATTTTTTCAGCTGCTGCCATTGCTTTGACATGAGTGTAGTGAAGGACGCGGTGATTTTACGTCATCGTCACATACAGTCGCCATGCTCGTACGTGTGCATGACCAACTGTGCCGTGCCGTGGACCACCGCTTCCAACGGCGCTGAGGCCCGGAGCCAGAGCGCAGCTCGCTTCTACGCACATTACTCAAACGATCCGTGCTACAGGTGTGAAACGCGTCCAGAACGAACTGCCAGTGTGAGTACATCCTCAGACCGTGATACACCAAGCATCTCTCTCTCTCTCGCTCACTCACTTGCTCTCCCTCTCCTCTTTCCCAGTAATTTTAATATGCTGCTAGTGTCAATCAATAGCTGACACTACACACACTTCAGCTGCTATTTATTGCATACTACACTTGTAGTTTAAAGACAGTTTGAACCATTAACAACAAGTAAAATTATTCCTGCTTTGATCAACATACTATAGTTCTTACACCAGCATATTAACCACTAACTCAGACCTTCTGCAGAGTACACATGATTTATAAAATATCTGCTCTACACTTAAGGACACCATTTGTATCTTTGCCCTGGGCCTCTGAATTCTCCCCGAACTAGTGCTGGAGATCAAACGCTTCATTTGTCTTGGTGGGGGTTGCAGTGCAGCGTATACCAGGTGAGTCTGTACCCTGAAGCATGGTGGCCACCTGTTGGCCCCTCAGCCCATGATGTTTTCGGCACAGCCATAGTAGCCTGAGGTTCTTTTCTCCTCAGCTGCCTCCTCATCTTGGCCCACCATGCCACATTTTATTTCTGCATGCAGAACATAACTGACCACATAGAGTTCCAATCAATATTTTTGCTCCACTGAAGATCAAAAACGGCTTTGTTTATATGTATTTCACTGTGCCCTGTTCTCAAGTTGAGGAGCCCCTCTGCGATTGCTGCTTCATGTGGAGTCCAACACTGCTCATTGGCCTCAATGTCTGCTCTTCTTCCTAATGCTATACCTGCAGGTTCATGGTCTACACTCTGCTCATGATGGTGAAAAAAAGGAGAGATGATTAGTTTTGTGCAAATCACGCTGTTAGGTACATGTGCATATGCTGGTATAAATTCTAGCTAGTTTGTATCCATTTTAAATGAAGAATCACATTTCACACGTGAAGTATTTGAAGTGGTCATGCTGTTTATTCCAAGCAGAAAGTCTGACAGCCCCTTAATAGCAACTACAAACAACCAGGGTTTGCAAGGCTTTTATCAATGTTTGATAGACACTGAGAGCTGCACACCAGAAGAGTGTGTCTCAGTTTTGCTATCATCCCTTGCAAAGATTTGGGCCCCAGATGATTTAGGGAATATTGCTGTGTTGGATGTAGTTACATTTTGGTTTTGTGATACCTGCCTGCTTACAAAATTACCAAAGATGTTGGCTGAAATAGTATAATGATGATACATTTACCAATAATGTTTTTATTTGACGGTGTAATATCCAGCTCCATCTAAGTGTTGAGGTTGTCACAGCTGTTTAATATTGCCACTTGAAATAAGAATGATTGACTCATGTACCTTTGACCATTAAAAAGTAATACACTGCAATTTAATTTTCAAGTTGATTACAGTGTCCTTAATTGTCTCAGTTATATACATATATATACTATTTTTTCATTCAGATATTATCTATGATGTGTTTCTGAGGTAATGTTACATTGTTACCTGTGCAACATGTGGAAGTACTTAGACAAAAACCACTGATTTCTCATATTCAACTATTTCTTCACCACACTGCTCACATGACTGAAATGGATATAATGCATATTGAGTTAGACACCTAATACCACATTGTAAATGACACTGTATATTATTTATGATCACATTCTGTGTTGTTACAGACTGATTTTCATGAATAATCAAGAGAAATCTATCTGTCAAAGAATGGGAAAAGGAATCATCTCACTGTCACCACATTTAGATGAAAAATCACACCATGTCCTACAATTCCACAAAATGCCCAAGACGTTCATAGAAGTGTTTATCGGCCAACTGGAGATGGCTCGCAATGAGACGCCTCAAATCGCCTCAGGGAAAGAGACATTTGGAGCAATAACAAATTAGACATTGAAATAAGACGACTCAATACCACCGCAGACAAATTGCAGGAGCTCGGGAGTGCTCATTAATTCCAACTGGGCTCATGAGTTGCATTGATCATATCCGCCATTTATTCCAGTAAACTGAGAATGAGTCATATGAGGTTGGCACTGTTATCCCTTTCTGGCAAACACCAGGTCACTGCTGAATATTCAGTTTAAGTACAGTACACTGTCCTCAAATGATATCACCCAATCAGCAAACATATTCATCATGGTGTGGAATCACTTACACATGTTATTCTCTTTCACATCCTTTCTAATCAAGTTAGGAAGGTGTAAACAGTAAGGGTGGGGCCTCAGAGATACTTTGCCCAAACATGTCCACTATCATCAGATCTGAAAAGAGAGTAATGAATGCAGCCGAGACGCAGAAAATAAGTATTTATGGTGCAGCACTGTCAGCCTTCACAAACTTAATATAAAGTTATGAGCACATCAAGATATGGCTGCTGCTCAAGTCCAACAAGGGAGAAGTCAATAATCATTCACTGCTTATGATAGCAATCAAAAAGTAAGCAGCAGGGTTGTGGTGATGGCACTGCACCACATATCTGAGTCCCTGGCAACCTGACAGGGATTAACAATTCACCTGTAAGAAACTCTGACTCCAAACCTCAACCTAGAATCAGATTAAGGTTTGGAGTCAGAAAAAGATGTTTTCTACCTGTATGATTACATGAAGCAGTGTCGTTTCATACTCCCTTTTAGAAATGTACCATAGTACAGGCACTGTAGTATATCTGCGGTTCAGTGTAATATAAAAAACCCAGACTAAAAACTATGACACACTATATGAATAAAAACTCTTATAGGTTAAACTTGAGAGTGTAATTTGAGATTAATATCAGAATAATAAAGGCCACTCATAAACCTGATAATGAACAGTTTCTGAGTGCTTTTGGATTCTCGCTAGTTTTTACCCCTCACTCTCTAACGGCTGAGGGAATTGTTGTCACCCCAGCTGGGTATCGATATCTAGCTTGTGAATGCAGTAGCTACAGAATGAAGCAATGCAGACGAGGCAAATTGATACCATAAGTGTATCTATAAAATATCTCGGTCAAGTTTGAAATTTTGTGACTTTGATCTCGAGGCCAAGGTCAGAGGTCAAATTTGATAAAAACTTGAATGTGATAATGCAAGAAAGGAGTTACAGAGCCTTGTCAAATTGATACCATGCATGCATCTGCTGGGAATTGTGGAACAATGCAAATTGTGGCCTTCAAGGTCAGAGGTCAAGTTTTGCAAAAGGGAGTTGTGTGACATTTTTCTTTCATTTTGGGTCATTTAGCTGATTATTTTGTTCATTTTTTTATCCTTCATCCTCTGGGTTGAAGGTGTATTGTCATTTCCCTGCAGGGGGTGACAAGCATTGGTTTGTTAAAGTGATCAGGCCTAGGGGTCACAACACCTGCACCACATGTGTATGAGGTCAAGATCTCAGTCAAAATGGAAAATGGTTGTCCTTGGACTTGTAATTAAGGTCAAAGTTTGGTCTGATTTTCTTGCTAGCATAATTACCCATGAATGGAGAGACCAATCTTACAACACAGCTGCAGCTGAAGTCCTGAGTTTCACTGAAATATCTCACCTGTTGCTGAGAAGCATGACATGATCTGTGATGAGCATAAGAGACATACTGTCCTGTTAGTGGAGCATTCCTCTCCTAAATCTTTGTTTTGTGAGACCAATTGCAAATGCTTGAATAAAGAAAATCTACATTTGAAATATCCTCTGAGCATTTTGCCTCACAGCTCTCACTCACATTATTTTAGGGCAGCTGTGACATAAACATTACACTGGGTGGTGAACTAATACATTTGATAAGTACTGTACATTTTGTTTTATTTTGAGAAATAGACTGTGTTTTTTATTTCTAGTGTTATTTTTAATTTGAGCCCTGATTTATAGAAAATTAAAAATATATTAGGCATCAATGTCAATGTGTTTATTAAAAATAAATGCAACCCACTATGCTGTCATCACCATTCCTGAACCTTTTATCAGCAACCATAGCGCAAATTCAGATGGAAAATACCAAAAATGCTGGATTTTATTTTGTGTAAGTTTGTGTTGGATTATCATGTTCAGTTTGTGTTTATAACATTGATTTTCCAAAACCATTGTTTTCATTTTTCACAACTATGTGTAGTCTTAGTTGCTGTAAAACAGAATTTTATGTGGAACTGAAGGGAACAAACTCTAAACATCCTGACCTCAACTGTGTTCTTACATCTATGTTCACTGCTTTGCTCAGCTTTTGTGAACTGCACACAGCAAATGCATGTTTGAGAGACCGGAGTCTGAAACATTCAGGCAAATTCAGTGCAGATGTGCTCATGTCCAGAGCTCCACATAGAAGACTCCCATGTTGCTTAGATTTCAGTAGTGGTCCATTTTGCTGACCTTGCAGGAGATGTGGGGAAAAGATAAAAGAAAAAGCCAGACCAATAGATAGCATAAGTGTGGAGACAGAGTGGAATAGAGAGAAAGAGACAGACCTGAGAAGAAGGACCACCTCTCTGGGATTGGTCTGTCAGGAAAGAGAAGGAGGGAAGAGAGGTGAGGAGGGATAAGTTAATGACTAGGATAGTGGGAAGTAGGGGAATTCTCGCAGTCGGCTCTCAATCCATGTCATTTAACAACACAATGTCCTCCTTCTAATCCCACCAGGTGATATAAAATCCCTGCTCTTGTTATTTACGTATGTGCTTCTTCTTCTCCTTCAATTTGAAGAGAAAAACCATCACATGGATTGCATAAAAAATGTCCAGCTGCCAAAAGATTCATGTGAATATGTGAATGTAAATAGCTTTCCTTGATTATTTACAATGTTTCAGTTAGTGTTGATGTGTATCCCAGGATAATTGGATATTTGTAAATAGCCTATTTATAAAATATATCACTTCAATGGTGGCTAATGGCTAGTATAGTGGGAAGCAGGGGAATACCAGCAGTGTCAGCAATTGATCCATGCCATTTACCAACATAATGTCCCCTTTCTTAATCCAGCCAATAGATGCAGAATCCCCCTCCCCTCTGCTTCTTCTCCTCTTGCCTCTTGGAAAAAAAAAAAAAAACGTTACCAACAATATTTGCCGAGTGAATATGTGAACATAAATTGTTTTGTTTTGTTTAATTTACCCCAATGTCTCTATTCAAAGTCAGTGTTTTTGTGTGTTTATTTGTTTCAAGGGGGTGTCAAAGGGGTGATTTAATGTGTTGCTTTAGAAGGGAAAGAAATGCATATCCTCAGAAGTAAAAATAAAATTATACCAATTAATCTATTTATCGAAAATACACTACCCTCAAAAACCTTTCACCAGAAATTGCAGCAATTTATTTAACCCTAACTGATAGAATGAGTAACTTCTCATTTCTTATCTGTGTGTATGTTCTATTTTTCTTCATCTTCTTTGATGGTAGGGGCATATCCCAAGATTACGTTGCCAAGATTCATGGCGCTCAAATTGTGAGACATCAAATCCACACATGGATTGGCTACCACAGATTCCAGGCTTAAGAACACTCAAGCAGAAGTCTGACTGTTCCATCAAAATGAGGTCCACACTGGCGAAAAAATAAAATAAATAAATAAATGCAACTCTGGACAAAATAAAAGTTGCAATAATAATAATAAGAAGAAGAAGAAGAAGAAGAAGAAGAAGAAGAATAAGCTTATCAAAACAAAGCTAGGTTGAATACATCTCATAGTCAAAGTAAAAGGCAGTCCGGTGAAATATTAGCTACTGTACATGACTTTTCCTTTGCATTGGCACAGTGTATATGGTGGTTTTATACAATTTATAAATAAATAAATTCAACCATAACCTGAGAAAAGAGTCACATGTATTTTGTAGAGTAGCAAAGGTGAAGGAGTAGGAGGGTATGTGGGATTAGATAACATGTGAATCCTTGAGTATTCTCATGATGTAGCCGATATTGAATTCAGGTCAAACATAGAATTCCTATCAATAGCTTAAACCCTTATATATTCCCTACACACGGGTCACACATGCTCTTATAGTTCATAGTACCAGTGTGTATCTATCTCTTTACTTCTCACTTTATCTTTATCTGTATTTCTGCCTTTTCTCTTATCATTTAACTCTAGATTCAGGCTTTTTGGTTAAATAATGAGTGAGCAGAGTAATGGGTGATTACTTTGGGATTTGCTCAATAATGTGAACACTCTAAATGCAACACAGCAATGCATATAGAATGATAATTACTTTTGTAATTATCAGCTTCAACTAAATCAAGCTATTCACTGCTCATGCAGTGTGAACGTCAACTACATATTGGTCCATTATGGCAAACAATAATTAGTGGTGTGGAAGGGTGGTAAGTGTTAGTGGATGCAGAAGTGCCCTGATGTGGAGAATTTCTAACTATACAATTGTCACATTATGGGAGAAGGTTTGTGCATGTGTCCCTTCATTCCCCGAGGGCGCAATCAGTTGTAGCTGGAGGTTTGCTGCTCACAACCGTTTTAAATGAGGAATGCAAATAATGCTAACGAGCTCTGGCTGTGAGGCTCCGCAAAGCCAGGATAAGCTTTTCCTTCAGAAAACCAGCCAGTGGCACTGTCCATGGTGCTGAACCATTTCAACCTTTAAAGTCAGAGGGCAGGAAATTGTTTTGAATGTGCTCTGTTTCCGGTGAGGTGTACACGTCTGCAGATATCTAGAAAGTCAGGTATTTTGCTTAAAACAGCTTTTAAGGGGAAACCGTCTAGACGTTGGGAAGCGTTTGTCAACGTGCTGGAGACATATAGCCATTAAATCGTGAGGGTGACATTCTCCTTCTGTATACTTTTAAAGTAATGCGAGTGCTCCATTTACTACCAGTGACTTTGTGGAAGAAGAAACATCCCTTTATGCCATTTTAGTTGGTTCATATATGATTACTGTTGTGCACAACTTTGCAAAGCAAAAAAGAAGGTAAAACAGCAGTTTATTTAGTATTTGCCTATACTGCATATTACAATTTAGGTTATCACCACAAATGGCTAACAGTTTTCAAGTCTAAATGCCATTGGAATGTATCATTGGATGTGATTTTATTTAGAATAAATTAACTTAATATTTTCCTTAAGCATACCTCACAGAGGGAATATTACTAATGTGCTTCAGGGCTGAGTCTACGTTGGAATGACCATTTACAGTTTTTCCACCTTAGTGGCCCACAGAGTGTAGGGTTTTCTGCAGGATAATCATCAATGTAGCTTTAGCATGTGTGGATTGCAGTTAAGGGTTACCTGCACCATCTCCAACACCGTTATGGTTACTGTTATCAGCAGCATCCTTCATGCTTTTCAAATGAACACTAAGCCAGAAAATACTGTCACAGATGAGTTCTGATGTAAGCTGCAGACCAACTTAGACTGAAAAACACAAATCTAATGTGCATACATTGTACAATCATATAGAAAGCTTTAATCAAGGTAATCAAAAGGTTATACACAGCACATCTCTGAAATTAGAGACTGCAGCTGCACACACCAGCTTCTGAATGATAAATACTAGGATTTAATTAACTGAGGGGGAAAGCCCTTATACATCTGACAGAAAGTGCAGTAAGATACTTACTGCCAAAGAACTATAATATTTAATGGTTATACAGTTGCTCTTGAAAAAGATTCTGCTCTTTCAGGGAGCTCCCTCAAGGATCCAAGCAGCAAGGGATTCTGCCAGGAGCACTAAATCCCAGAGGGCAAACTGAACACATAGCATACAGATAAAAATCATAATATAAGCCATAAAAATCCCAGAAATGAGATCTGTGACTGGCTGTTTCAATAGTCATCACGCAGATCAGCTGATCCGCTATAAACCAGTTGGCTGTGGTGGCATTATGAGCCACTGATCAATAATGAAAATAGGATGATAATCCATTTATGTATGACATTACACATTAATTTAACCCTGAGCATATTTTACTTTAACTGTTTAAAATTTTAAATTTATTGAGCAATTAAATGTGTAGCAGATGAAAAATGTATATCAATGAAGCGTGTAAACCCAAAACATGTCAAAAGTGTTTATGTGAATTGTGGTTTGCATTTGCACTTTCACCCATTAAAACCACAACAGCTCTCCTGTTTTACTGTTTTTATATAGATCAGACCTGTTTGAAGTAGGACTGTGTTGAATCATCACTACTAAAATGTGCCTTGTGCAACATTAATTTAATTTAATTTATTTATCAACTATTTTTATTGTTTGTACTAATTCATTATCTACCGTATATTTGTAATCCTTGATTCATGAGGGTATTAGAATTGGCACATTTGGAGTCCAGCATCCTTTGGCCCTTCTTGATCTGGATGAAAATCTCAATTTAAGAAGGTTTTAAAGATTCTTCATAATTGGAGTTTTTGGCATTTTTGTCTTTTTCTCAGAAAGAAAGGAAGCATTGTTCTCTCTTTTTCTCTCTTGTCTGACACACCCCACACTGCATAACAGTACGGGGGAGACCGGGGACGGTTGAAACATCACTAATTCCACCAGTCAGGGATGAGATAGGCGTCACGTGATCATATTAGTGTTTACCCACTTTCTCCTTGATGTCACATGGTGGTTGTCAAGCCTGGAAACAGATGCATGGAGATTTTATTGAGGAAAAAACAGATTTTGAAGTAAGAAAGTAATTTTTTTGACGATACTAAACTTTTTTTTAGTACATATACAACTGCAGATAAAATTATATATCTTACAGTAACTTAAATAGTAGTTTCTTGGGCAAAATATGATGCATTTCTTCCCTGCTAATTTCAAACCACGATGCTAATACGGTCAACTAAACAATGGCTGACAGGGGTGGGATGGGTTGTAACATAACTTTTAAAAGTGTTATAACCATCCCCTTATGTAAAACTGAGAATAGATTTCCTGATTTTATTCATTATACAGCATGTTTAGGCACAGGTACATATACATTAATTTCTTCCTTTTTTTCATTATTTAGTATACTTGTGCACATTCTGTTTATTTTAGCATTTTCTTGATCATTTGTGTTAATTTTCATTCTCTTTCTTGATTATTTTTGTTTAATTTTACAATTTTTTTAGTTTTTTTTTTTTTCATTTTCTTGGTCCTGAGTTTAAAATAGTGAGAGTTATGATCAGTGACGAGGAAGGTTCCATTCTCGATAGTTCTT
>JAQQAE010006872.1:0-16315 GCA_029823295.1 Pseudamia nigra
GAGAATAGTGTATAAAGTGTGTGGTGAGGGGTTTTACAGCCTTAAAACAAATACGGTGGTGCCCCGGCTAACAAATTTAATCCGTTCTGGCGTCGCGTTTGTTGTGCGAATCATGCATTCGCCGGAGCGAGTTTTTCCATACGAACCTACTTCGTGGATTTTGCTTATCGCGGGTTATTTTTAGAACGTAACCCCCGCGATAAACGAGGAACCACTGTATATAACAAAATTAAAGCTGAGGAAATTCACATTTTCCAGAAACCAAGCATTTAAGAAAACATTTACAGGGGAATCTTTGCTGGTAAAACCTCCTCATCCCTCAGAGACTTGATTGTAAGGGGGAGGTTGGGGGCGGGGACACTGACAGATGGAAGTGGAGAAGAGGTTGTGGCTCTAATGTGTGGTTTTATCCTTAAGCTGTCAGATAAGAGGCTGACGTATGGGCAGTGGACAGCCATCATTTGACTATCTCTATACAAGGTCAAAGAGAGGATGCATCACTCTGTGTTCCTGCTCGAATAAATCACACACATTTGTTTTCCTGCGACAACTCATCAAAAAAAGAATGAAAAAAAAAACAATGACTGTTCAGCTGAAGTGAAATCCTCAGCAATGAATCATTTAAGTAGATGTATTTTCTTTGGATTCATCATGTTCTACATTACAGACTATGGATGTTGTGTTTTACATGTTGATTTATCCATACGATGTAAAAAACACTGGAGATTTATTGTAAACTTCTATCAGCTCCACAGTTGAAAGCAAACACTGCAATACTGTCTTATTGTGGCATCTGAGGCGTGATGGAGGGACACTCAGGCTTCACTGATGCATACTTTATTTACATAAACCATAGGCATAGATGTGGGGGGGATTTGTCCCCCTCAATATTTGTAAAATATTGACACTTTACTTTAGCTTATCTGAGGGTTTTTTGTCTCTACAAATCCTGCTTTTGGTCATTGTTGGGTTCATTTCCTTATCTTTTTTAATTTATTCATCTACAGTATGTAGATTTTTATAAGACTTTGTTCATTTCGATTCAGTGTTTATTTTGTTCATTTTCGTGGGCTGCTGTCACTTTACTCATTTTAACCTCATTTTGTCACTTTTTTGTTTCGTCCACTTGCTTATTTTATGCCAATTTTCTTCTTGTTTAATGTTCATGATTATTTGGCATGTTTCTACTCAGTGTGTTGCTAATTTTTGCACATTTGTTTATTTTATCAGTTTCTTGATCATTTTTGTTCATTGCCATTAACTTTCTTCATGATTTTCTTCTAGTCTCACTTTCTTGAACATTTTGTTTGTTTTTCCTCATTTTTTGGTTATTTAGTCAATTTTGTGCATTGTCTTGATTATTTTCTTTGTTTTTTATATTCTTGAGTATTTTATTCATTTTTTAAAAAATTTTCTTAGTTTTCATTTTTTATAAATTTTTTGATTATTTTGTTCATTTTTTCACATTGGCGTGATTATTCTCTTAATTTTTGATCACTTTCCTGAGCATTTTGTTTTTTTCTTTTCATTTCTTTATTATCTTGTTAATTTTTACTTCTTTTCTTACATTTTTTTTTTCATTTTTATTAATTTTCTTGATTATTTTGTTGTATTTTACTTTATTTGTTTTTGGGTCAGAAACTGATTTAATGACAGCACAGCATGAGCTGGAGTATTGTTTGGATGAAGAATGAAACAATTTTTACTGTTATACTGAGTCATTAATCATTTTGAATGATTTGTTCAGTTTGTTGAATGTTGTCATTAGTTTCTGATGCGCATGCAGAATGTTCATGGTCTTGGACATCCTCTGCTTTCACCAAATCTTTTGTTCCATTCAAACACAGGTGTACATGACATGCAGTGTTCCTCCTACACCTCAGGTGTATTTGTGTGAATAAACAACCTTTGACATAATAGTGTGAACCATGTGGTTTTATCCTCATAAGCTTGGTCTCATTATTTAGCAGACATACTGTACCTCGTCGCCTCCTTCAGTTGCCATTTGATCATGGTGGAGGGGTTTGTGTGCCTGAGTGATCCTAGGAGCTATGTTGTTGGGTGCAATTCACCCCTGGTAGGGTCTCCAATGGCATATTGGCCCTAGCTGATAGGTCAGACTAAGAGCGAATCAGAAGACCCCTATGATGAAGAATTTCCTGTGTGCCCACCACCTGTAGGAAGGGTCATAAGGGTCCAGTGCTGTGTGGTTTGGGTGGCAACCAAAGGTGGAGGCCCGGGTTGTCCAATCACCGGTTGCGAAAACTAGCTCCAACTGGGACGAGGTCCTGGGACAGACTCAGGACATGCTGGAGGGACTATGTCTCTCGGCTGGCCCTGCAATGCCTTGGGGACCCTCCAGAGGAGCTGGCTGGGGAGAGGGAAGTCTGGGATTCTCTGCTCAGTCTGCTGCCCCTGCGACCCTGACCAGAGCAAGCAGAAGTGAGTGAGTGGGTGGGTGGATGGATGGATTGCACCTCGTATGTGTCTATTAAAGACTCTTCCAGAATCCCATTTGTAACTCCCACCAACCAAACCCCTTCACGTTTCAATAGAAAATATTCTCATTCCCAAGGTGATCAAGACCACTGTTGACAAATAAAAAAAAAAAGAAAAAACTGGAAAAAGAAAGGATGGATGGATGAAAAAGAAACACTGTCAGGAAAATTGAAAATTAACTTTACTTTTTTATCTTTAACAGTTTAGAATGTGAATTTTTCATTTTAAAATTTCGCCCTCTGATGGTTCATGGGGCAGGACTAATGTAATTTACAATGACTTCACCTTTAGACTAGTAGTTCCTGTGATGATTAGATGTTTAGACTAATATATTTTTGACTTATGAGCTGACAAGTAACAAAAATTCATTCATCTTGTTTTGAGGATTCATCAGGACAGTCTGAACTGGACAAGTTCATGTTTTCACAGCATTTATCCATCCATTCATCATCTTCTGCTTATTATGGGAGGCATGGTGATAAGGGTCTTCTGAATCGCTCTTAGTCTGACCTAGGACCACTTTGCCTTGGAAGACCCTACTAGGGGCGAATTTCTCCTGACATCATAGCTCCTTGGATCACTCAGGCACACAAACCCCTCCACCACGATAAGGTGGTGATTCAAGGAGGGGACCTTTTATTTTACACATAATTTACCAGATTTTTCCTGATTAAAAGTTGCAGTTTTTTGCATAGTCTGGCGAGGGGAGCGACAAATACATCGGAGCAACTTGTATTTTGAATAAATTTGACTATAGGGTGTTTGTCACACTGACAGCCGTGAGAGAAGGCGAGCCGCGAGTTGTCCCTTCTGGCCTCCAGTGCAGCTCAAGCCCACACCCGCGGCCACACGCTTGAGCCCCGAACAAATGCAACTTGTTGTGCAGAGCGACTAATATGTTTTTTTTCCTTCTTCATTATGCATTTTTTGGCTCGTGCGACTAACATACCGGAGCAACATATCACTCGGAAAATACGGTATACGAACCACAAACAAAGATGGATTTTCAGTGTGGCACCTTTAAAAAAATTGCAACAAACTTATTCCACATAACGTAACACAAACTAATAAGACATAGAAGTGCTGAAATATGAGTTAATTTGTATCAAGAAGCATACCTTCGGTCAGACGTGTCCACTTTATTTTGGGATAAAATAGTGTTTTGTCAGGTTACAACACATTTGACCTTTGGCCTCAGTGTAAAAATGTCAACAATGGACGTGTTCTGTGTTCAAGTGTCAGCTGATTTACCAAAAGGTCAGTAAATATAATTACTGACGAGTGTTTGAACCACACTACTAACAGAACTACACGACACCAATGACAGGTCAGCTGCCACAGGAAGTAAACACACTGCAGGGTTACGTAGGAATTGACTGGGTTAGAAAGAGGCTTTAATTAGTTTCAGTATGAGTCGAGTTAGATGAGGATGAGCAGATGTGACAGAATCCAAAAGTGTGTAATCTAAATTTGAAAAAATCCAAGAAAGTCCCCATTAAAGCTCCATTATTGTGCAAAACATTTTATTTCACCATGAACCATTTCCACTGGGGCAAAATGATAATCAAACTGAGTTTAAGTCCAATTCTGCCGCTCATGTTAATATTTCATCATTGAGGATTAGTCAATCCTGGAAACATGACATGCACTACAAGAATTAATTCAAGAAATCATCTCTTCACCTGGTTCTATTCTTATATTTAATCACACATTGTATTTTGTGCTTTGTGTCTGTCCTCACCCTGCAGCGATGGGAGTCTGTCCACCAAGCAGATCATTTTCCTGCAGAGACCTGTCCTGGACCGAAAGAGGAGGGAATCCAAGGTATGCCTCTTTATATTCCTCTTTATATTCCTCTTTGTATTCTATGACGTACCTGACGCGTCTACCGCTTGTTCTGTTAGCTGGAGACAGACTGTATGTCTAAGGCCCACATTCAAACTGTCACCTCCACTTCACAGCTGTTTTGGTTTCAAATAGAGAATCACAGCTGGTTGTAAGAGGACCATTAACGTTATGATGGTATACAGTGATATTCAATCATGATGATTTATCATAATTTTTCTTCTACAATAATAAAAACACAGATTTTGTGCATTTATTTTGATTTAAAGCCAGCGTATGGAATCAAATCAGCAAAATGTTTCCCACTTTTTGTCGTTTTGTGCCTTTCTGTGTTTTTTGACGTTTGTCAAAAAACAAACGTCACGTTTGTTTTTTGTATCTTTTATGCCCGGTTGTAGCAACCACCCTGCCAGCAACCACCTTGACAAACCAGATGTGGCAGTGGCCCCAGTGATCACAGATAGACTATTGACTGACCACTTTAGATTCCCAAATAGGGCCCTTTGTCATTTTGCATGTTGCTTACATTGTTTTCGTCTTAGATATTGCTTTATTTTTTTGCATCTATGCACCTACTCCACACACTGTGTCCCTCTGTTCAGTATTTTGCAGGCGGAGTCTCATCAGCCACACCTGGGCTCAGTGTGTGCTGCAGTATAAGAGCACCTCAACATTACCTGCTCTCTTTCTCTCTCCAGCCTGACTGCACTCCCTGGCACAGCAAGCCATTTGCAACTTGTTTTTTATTTTAGCATACATATGCACAGTACATACACCCATGCATGCGGTACACTACTGATTTACTGATGTTCTCACGTTTACTCACTTGATTTTAATTTAAAATAAACCATTTAAAACGTACTCCCACCTCATCTGTTTCCATTATGTCTCAGTGTTGAGCTGGGCTGTGACATGTTATACATAATCCTCACTAGAGCATGTTTTTTGGGTGGAACACACAGCTCTAGACAAACACTGTCTAGAGCTGGGTGTTGTTTTGAGAAGCAGGGTTTTTAATGGTTTCACCTGACCTTGAATCATGGTGATAACCTCTAAAGTTAACCTTTGTCTGCAGTGGAATGAATCCATGTTGACACTGTCTGTGACCCGAATTTAAACTGCCATCACTACAACAAATTTAATAGGGCCCAAGACTGTGGGAATTGCTGGTGTTAACAAGATTTTCTTTCCAGCTTCTTTGCAGTTTGTTCCTTCAGCTTGCAGAGGTTGTTCAAGTTGCTGCAGTCGTGTTGCATTAAAATATTTGTTTGTTTGGTCAGTCTGCGAGCCTTCAGGCAACCAATAATGCCAGCAAAATTGCCTCAATTTCCTTCCTTGCATCAATGAGACTCATTTGAATTGGGTTGTTATCCAAGTGCAATATTAGATCCGCCATGATGCAGTCTTAATTAAGTCTAGGGCTTCACGCCCTGCAGCCTATTTACAGAGTTAACAGTGTATCCCACAAACATGCTAATATAAATGTTCACTCTTTCAGAAACTGATTTTCAAACCAAGGAATAAGTCCAACAAGAACTGCATCAAAGACACAGCAAAGAACAAGAAGAAGAAGAAGAAAACCGAGAAGGATGCTGAAGAACCCAAGATTCTGGACGACAAGGAAAATGTCGCTAAATGGGACGAGCAGCGCGCTGACAAAAAGGTGGACCCGACGGAGTTTGAGGCGGTGAAAGAAAGTGAAGAAGCATCTGAACCAAAAGCGAAGAGTGAGGGTGACAGAAAGATCAGTGATGGGATTGAAATCAAAGTTGAGACAGTTGAAAAGATAGAAGTAACATCTAAAGCAGTTCAAGGGCAGCCGAAAGAGAATGGAGAGGCTTTAGAAACCCAGGAAGCTTGGAAGGTAGATACCAAAGATAAAGATTGTGAGGTTAAAGCAGTGGTAGAAAATGGGGTAAAGTCAGATGAAGAGCTCAAAGAGATACCAGAAGCTGAAGAAGCGGTGAAGGTAGAGGTCATCATGAAGGAGATTGTGGCAGATTCCCAGGCTGCACCAGCTGAAGAGACTCAAGAGTAGTCCCAAGTGGAGGTTTATCCCCACCCTACCTCTGAAATCCCCAATCTGAGGAACTGGTCTACAGCATTATCCCTGATCCAAATGAATGGGGGTGGCTTTAATCCCCATCAATCGCTGCAGCATTCTCCACTCCCACCATCATCCATCGACAAGTTCCTTAAAACCTGCTGCAGTGTGTAGCTTCAAAACGTTAGTCCTACTGTATAACCACACACACTGAATGTATATACCCAACAAACAGGAGATGCTGGAGAAGGAGAGTCAAAGTGGAGTCACTGGAATATGTTGGAGGGTGTAATCCAATGGGTTTTTTGTTTAGCTCAAGCAGATAGAGCAACAGTTGGAAGGGGGTAGGAAGCGCTCTATCATTTTTGTTAGAATGTAACACATTATTTTACATCAATATGAGCTAATTACATAACCCAAAGCACTTTGAAGGTTGGATTCAGTTTGACATTGGACATTTTTGTTGTTTTGCACAAGCTTTCAGTCACATCTAATGGCTGCCCTCTGGATTTGCAGTAGCTCTTGTCAAGCTAATTTGCAGTGTCTTTTTGAAATACCACCCAAAAAAGAAAATGTGAATTAGGCATGTTTCCATCAGCTTATTTGGAATGAGTAAACTAGGCTGTGTATTGTCATCAGAAGGGATTATTGTTGGCAGCAACAAAAGAAAGTAGATGTAGGCCAAGGAATAATTTCATCCCCTCATCAATCCACATGTACCTTTGTGCTACCACTTTCCTTGTTTTTCAGCTTTGTGGGAATAAATGGGACGCGACTGAGGAAACAGCTCAGCAGTTACATGACTTTAATGTTCACTACATCAATACATGAATAGGATGTATCAAAAAGGTATTTCCAGTCCTCTAAGCTGGTTTCATAAATTTCTAATTTCATTTTAATTAACATTACCTTTTGTTATTTTCGCCATTTCTGTCAAGCAGCATTGAAAAAGCACCTATTACACTATGAAACACAAATTTTGTTCCTGGGCAATAATGTACATTTCCTGTTTAACGACATTGAAAAAGTATAGAAAATGGCCATTATTCCCTTCAAACGTTTTCACATATCAGCTCCTAAATATTTAGAAATTAGTAGTTTTTCTGGATTTGTGACTAATTTATTTCACTTTCACTTTCACCAATCAGCCTCCAAACATAACCCCCATCATATTTTCATTGCATGTTCCTTGGTCATGACATTCAAAGTCCTGTATATCTTGGTGGAGATGTTTACCTTGCTCTTCTGAGTATATTTTCCTTGAATTTATCATGATGATCATCAAGTATATGGACTTTCAAGGACATCCTAGTTTTTCACTAGATCCTCAAACAGTTCATTGTCAGCCTTGTGATTGCCCAACAAGCCCCTAACCACCATAACAAAGCTGGCCCAAGCCGTATTCTCCTTCCTGTTGAGTTTTGTTGGGAATTCCCTGCACGCCATCATCTTCTCTATGAGCTACCCAGCATTACTGCGACTGGGAAGGTTTGGGAAAATGCATAAATTTGATAATGTCATTTCCCAGGTCACAGAAACAAAGTTTCATGAGCAAAACAAGTCCTTTCCATTTTCTTCAGGCTTAACAAACTGGGAAATAACACTTTCTACCCAGGAACAAGAGAAAGTGAACATTTTGTTACATAGCATTATATTTGTTGGAAACATACAGTACAGTACCTGCTTTATCAAGAAGAAAAATTAACCAGATAATGGAAAAGTGACTGCTGTTTTGGCTTCAAAATCCTATATGTTTCCATATATTACTTTTTGATGTCCATTTAAATGTACAATATGCTTTGGGCTGTTAGAGATGCTGTACAACCCCTGGAAAACATGGTTTATTGTCTTTTCTGACACTTGAAAACCCTTCATGCCCCTTTTCCACTGCTAGTATCAGCTCACATCATCGAGCCAGGTATCCTGCACCGCCGTAGCCGTCTCGTGAACAGTAGTTGCAGTGAAGTAACGTTATAACATTACAACCTGCACTGAAAGTGAATGGTGCCTAAACTATGCCAATTGACCCAAATCAAGACGACATTAACTGATACTGGCGGTAGAAAAGAGGCAATAGACGGATTAGCTCCGATAGTACCTCTCCATCAAGATCCCATCATTCTCCAATTCAACCAACCCCAAATTTGTGAGGTTTCAGCCTTTATTTCTGGATTCACTTTGATCTTGACTCATTTCCCATCCAGAGTCCAAGTGCAATCACTTTTTTTACATGTACTTGAGTAGTTTTTCACATGAAATGTACTTCTGAGGGTATTTGTTTTACAGAATTCTTTTTGCCCTTACTCAGTTACATTTATGATGAAAAAACATACTAAAAAGGAACAAAGTAATCAATTAAATTAAAAACAAAACAGAGCAAAATAATCAAGAAAATTAACAAAATGAATAAACAACCAAACGAGTGAAAATGTGCAAAAATAATACAAAAAGCATCAAAGTGAATAAAAATAAACAAACATCAACAAACAAAGCTGTTCAAAGCGGTCCAGTAAATTGAAATTAGCATAAGTACGAATTAACACATAAGCAAAAAGGAAGAAAATATTCAAGTAAATAATTGAGAAATTGAGCAAAAAGCTAACAAGAAAAGCAACAAGGCTCAATACTGGTAAAAGAAAAAAAGCAATCAAGTAAAGTGTCTGGCCGGTCCACGCACTTCCTTCCGGTAACGTTCACCTCAGCGCCAGGGGCCGCTGGGTGAATGTAGGTCAGAGTTTTTGAAAAGGTGAATATTTACAACCAGTGTCAGTGTGAAAGTTAAAAGTTCGATGCTTCGTTTCATAGGTAAATGGCTCAGTTCTTTCAGCTCCGCTGCCACAAATGAGCAGCAGGCGTGTTAACACTCTCTTGTGTCTTCAATTCTGAATCTATCTGAGCTCTGGTCACAAGCTGATCTCAAACATTCTGCTGTGTCTTCATCTCATTGTCTTTTCCTTTGTGTGAGCTCCTGCTCTCACACACCTGTTTTTATGAACTCCGTTCACACAGCTGTACCGCATCACACTGATGAAATGAGTTTCCAGATCATGCCCACCTCCTCCAAATGTGTGATATCATTTGAATCAGTCATTTTCCCTGGAGCTGAAAACTATGCCTACGAAACTACATTGTAACATGAGGTGTTATATAAACCACAGATGGAATTTAAGAAAAGTGTCCAACAATAGAATGTCTTTGATGCTTTATAATGACATTTAGACACCATGATCCACGAGTGATTCCACGGAGGACAGCTCCAAGGTGTGACTGAAAGCTTCAGAAAAAACAAATACACCTTTTGACAAGACTTTTTGTTGTATTTGTCAAGTCTTCTTGGCCACAACAGCAGAAGAATATCTGTCTTTCAAAGAAAGTTTGAGACACTGCCCAAACTACAAGGTGCTCCCACAGGCAAAGATATGACTGTTGTTTCAACCAAGTGTTCAACCAACATGACATCTGTCCAGAGGAAACTGTTCCTGACAGTTGGACACTTTGAGTAGCTCTTTTGAACAGAAAATAAATCAAAGGGTTCAAAACTGGACAAAACTGCAGCCCCACTTCTGCTGCTTGACTGACAATATAAAGGAGGGTGTTTGAACGGAAACACTATGTGATTACAGACTTTATCACCAAGGTTCTGTGCATCTCACTTAGTTGTTATGTGGAAGGAACTTTTCCAGGAGAACGCAGGTAGGGGTGATGGCAAAGGCGTTTGTTGCGACAGGCAATCCAAAGGGTAAGGTGGAGATAATTGTTTACGCAGAGCTCTAAGTCGTCAAGTGCTTCAAAGAGAGCTGATAGTCACTCTGTGGTCGGGGAGCTAAGCTCACCTTGCTTACACAGTGTTCAATATTCAAGCTAAGTTAGATAAGGATTTGAGCTTCAGCTGAATGTTTGCAGCTCAAGGGCAGAAACCACATTTAGACACACCAAGTTGCATTTTTACAAGTTCACACATGGGAGTGAGGGTTTATTTTTGCCCAGAGGTGTATTTTAACTCCATTTCTAATCAGTGGTCAGAAATGAAAGCACTTAAAAATAGAGACGCATGGTCAGGCTTCAAGCATCCACCAGGTCAATGGCAAATCATCTTAGGGTTATGTTTGAGAAATGTTTGATCTGAAGACAACACAATAAACCAGATGAGGTCAAATATGTACATTTTGGCCTATCCATCCTCTGTTATGACCCTAACTTTAAGTGGAATTAAAAACATTAAGCTGTGTGCAGATCTGGGGCTTATTGTTTAACTGAAGACTGAGAAAATAGGTTGAGAATGAAAGACGACAACCACCGTATTCAATGGTGAAAACATATTAAGGTGCCCTTTGATCAATCTGCAAGCTGACATATAAGAGTTTGGATTTATTTCTACAGTTATGACCTCACACTTCTGTTTTAACCCAAGGTGGAAGTTGGAGAAACAAAACACTGAGCTGTGTGGTTAAGGCTGATGCTCACTGTTTATGAGGCTACAAAGAATTGGGAAAAAAGACATTAATGAAAAAAAAAAAACACCACCTTATTCAATGGGTAAATACAGATTAAGACATTCTGTACCCAGTGGTGATTCTAGGATTTGTAGAGGCCCTAGACAAAACTTTGCTTATTTTATTCATTTTTGTTGAATGTTTTATCCATTTTCATTCAAATGATTTCTTATTTTTGTCACTTTTGTGAATGTTTTAAGCATTTTCCTTGTTATTTTGCTCAGGTTTGTCTGAATAATGTAAGAATCGTGATGTCTTTTGTTCATAATCTTCTTAGTGTTGTTTATTTTATTACTTTTTGTTAATTTTTGATCATTCAGTTCATTATATTGTTTAATCTTGTCCATATTCTTGATTATTGTTTTTATTTTGTAGATTATTTGCATAAGTTTTGTCTTAATTTTTGTTCATTGCGTCGTTTATTTCTTTTGTCTTTTTCCTGATTTAGTCCTTATTTTGCAATGGGTTGCAGACCCCTTGCAATGAAACTACAGTATACAGTTTTCAGTCTACCCTAAAGGAGGCTCTTTTATTCTCTTGCAACTGTCACTGCTGTTTTTAAAGTCTGTCAACCCACTGGGGCCCACTATTGGCCTGGTTTGTCTGGTGACACAGTACAGTTTTCTACAAGATGACATGTAAAAGCGATGTTTTTGTTTCCACCCAAGGTTGCAATTTAACTGCATTTTGTTCACAAATGAAAGCAGTACAAGAGGATGTTGTCTTTCAAATGTAGCCAGATACATGCTTTTTGGCTTTATGCTTCTCTTGTAGCCCTGGGCAGAAGTTAATGAAAAGAATGGATGTAAAAACGTTAAGATGTGTGGTCAGAACTGAGGCATATTGTGTACTGAGACAGAATGGGAGTAAAATTAGGTGGAAAGAGGACGTCTGCTACACTGAAGGGCAGACCCTTACTTATCCTTCATGTAAGGCTGTTCATTTTAGAGCTAGAATAAGTCATGTTTTAACCACAGAAACTAGGAGATATTCTCAGGCATTGTTTATATGATTTGACTGAGGACTTCCTGCAGTCTTCTTCAGAAGTGTCATAGTGTTACTAGCTCTTGTTGGATCATTTATACCAGCTTGATTGTCACGCGGGGCTGTTTCAGAGCAGCCCCGTGTAGGGTACGAAATTCAAAACACACTACTCTGCCTAAAAGAAACTTGAGCTATAAGTTAGACTAAAGGAGCCTTTTAGGACTAGAACATGTTCCCTTTCAATTGGAGCATATTACCTGCATTTTGGGCTTATGCTAAGAGATTATATTATGAACAGCTACTAGTACTAATGCAGATGTCTATTAGTGCCCCCATTTCAAAGTTCAGGCTGTGTAGCGAGCCTAAGTCTTGGCCCTTACAGTTCTGCCCAGGCCAGGATCCAAGATGGCGTCCTATCATTCCCTAGGGCAGGGGTCCGCTTTCTCCAGATTCCAGGCCCACATGTGGCCCTTCGACCCCCTCCAGTGGCTGTTCTGGCTTTGTCCAGTGATGGAATAACACATTACAATAAATCAAAATTTTTGCAGGTGTAGGTGTCCTGTCAGCGGTTTTGCAGACATCTCTTTCAGTTTTCCTACCAGAATTTAGTAACAGCGAATGGCCACTGGGGGAATTGACTTCAAATTTTAGCTGCGATCTAGTTTCCCGTTCTTAGGCTACTTCATCGGCCCCACTCCATGCCTAGGTAGCAGCCATTTTAGTGGAAATGCAGTCCACTGAGAGTAATCAAAGATAAATCAAATGAACTAAAATATTTTACCATTCCAGCAGCAAAGTCCATCTTTCTTAACTTGTAAAATTGTCTTTTAACTGGCAAATATCAGCTCCAAATTTTCTCAAAAATTGTACATCTCATGCCATTAACGAAAGTGGGCAGGACCATGTTTAGGTCATGTTTGAGCATCTTATTCAACACAAAACGCGCTATACACAGAATGAGGACAGTCCCATTCAAATGAAGTCAAAGGCATGCATCTCAGCCTTTCACCTTCCCTGTTTTCAGTCAAACTTCAACCCTAATGAAAGTTCCATGAAGGTGGATGTTAAAAGCTGTGATCAGAACCGAGGCTTATTGTTTAGCCAGACCAGAAGCAGAGATTGATAAAAAATGAGGGGAACAAAAAAAGAGGTTGATAGTGAAAGGAAACCACTGCACGTAATAGCCTCAAATAAAAGAAATGAATAGGCTCATTCCAAGTAACGCCCATTTGCTTCCCTCATTCCCCTGTGGAGATTTCTTCGTTATTTTACCTCCGGCTCCTTAAGCACCTCTTACCAGACATCATTCCTGACAATAACCAAGTCATAATGTGCTGTTTCATGGCATCATGTAGCTTTCCATTTAGAGGAGGGGGTGTCAGGAGGTGAAAGAGAGGAAAGGAAGGAGGTGGCGACATTCACAGTGTAGAGCTCTCATTAGTCTACTAATGGATTTTATCAGTGGGGTATCTGTCAGGAATCATGCATTTATAATGGGGGTCACTTATTGACAGCACAACACCTCAGTGTGTCAAGCAAATAGCCTTCACATTTAAAGGTGATGTCACAGGGCATCATTTAAAGCAGAACTGGGCGATAAATCATAGCTAATGTTACCATGATGCATGTCTTTTATATCATGTTTGATGATCATGATCTGATAAACATTTTCCTTTTCTCTCTGTACTAACAAGCTCAGAATTTCTTCTTGTGATTTCAATTGATTTAAAATATTTCTCATCTCTTTGTGTTTTCTTCATCTTTTGTGTCACTTTCATAGTGTTTTGCCTTTTTTAGTTCTGTCATGTCATTCTTGTCTTACACATCAGTTACAAGATACATGTCTATCAACAGAAAGACAAATTCTGCAATACATTTTTACTGAACAGCATCTTTCTCCTTGTCTCCTCAAATTATGCATGAACACACACTGCATTCAGGTCTTCCACTGATCAAAGCAGTGGAGTAGTCGTCTCAGAACCTCCGCCATTCTGTTCTTAACTTCTGACGCAGACTCTAAACGTGTTCCTTTGACACAGATTTGATCTTAGCAAAAAGGAAAATGTCACAGTGCTGGATCAGGTGAATAGGGAGGGGGATCAAGCACTGTGATTTGTTTTTGGGTCAGAAACAGCATGTGCATCCAGAACGTTCATCATCTCGGACTTCCTCTCTAACGTCACTCAATACACCTCAGATAATGGATGAAAAGATTCATCTGCTGTTTTGTTTCATTTCACCAAAAAATTTTAAATAAGTGCATTCTTCAATTTTTAATCTAATCATTTTCTGAGGCCTTAGTAAAAACATATAAACCTCAGTCAGCATCTATCAGTGAACTAAAGACATCACATATCGGACACTCACTGGAAGCAGTTGTGTGTGAATACCCAACCTTTAATATATAACACTCCATGTGGTTTTGTACTCATAAGCACAGTCTCATTATTTCATAGACATGCCTTGTGATTTGTGAATTTTGCATCATTTGGATTGCTTTCATCTTTCTGTATCTTTTTTTTTTGCATCATTCATCATTTGCATTGTGTATACAGATTAGTCAAATTACATCTTTTACATCATTTTTTATCAATTTGTGTTCATTTGGTATTTTTACATTATTTTTTGTAATTGTCATCTTGTTTGCATTGTTTCAGTCTTTCTACATTATTTGGGTTGTTTTACACCGTTCACTTGCACTGCTTTTGCACTTATTTTATTTTTTTTCACCTTTCATTCCATTTTTTCCCCTTTTTTGCATCATTAATGTTAATTTCACGTTTGTCATTATTCAGCTCAGTTTTCTTGTTTTTGAACCGATTGTGTCATTTTTGCCTTTTTCATCATGACTGAGTTCCTCCATGTCAAGTCATTTCCGTTTTTCCCCATCATTTACACCGTTTTTATATTTCAGTGGTAATTATTGATTTTGACTGACATGATTTTTAACTTCACATGCCCAAATTTTTGTGTGTATCGCCCAGCTCTGCTTTGCACTGAGGAGCAGGAGTCCTCATTAAAATGGCCTATTTTACAAAGAAAATCTTCTCTATTATTAAAATGTCCCATCCAGTCAGTCATGGACTCAAACTACCTGGTGCCCTGATTCACACATACACTCTAATTTGTCCTAGTTTGCATCTTTGGTTTAATGAGGATAAATGACGCCTTGATCAAGAAAAATATCTTCTTTTCAGGGGGATGAACTCTTCAATTATACACAAGTAAGATCAATGACTGTCTGCTGAGTAAGTGCTCTCCTTATAGGGATTAATCCACCGCCGCAGAGATTCTTCGATGTAAAATGGCAAATGTTTTTGTGTAGAGTAGACTATATGAAACTGTGACCAGTTTAGCCTTATAACTATACTGTAAATGGCCCACACTCTGCTAATAGACATGTCCTTTAGGGGCACATTGGTGATTTAAATGTTCTATGTTTGTTGTAGTCAAACAGGAAAGTTGTTTCTGCAGTCAGTGTTGGTATTTTGAAAGTGTTGTTCTCTGTTTCGAAACTGGAAATCTGAGATGGAGATAAAGGAGATATGAAGTATTTGTCTACATGAAGGTGATATGATTCAGATTAATACGGAGCTGCTTTCCTGCCAAAACCTAAAAATACAACCTACAAATGCCATGTTTTCCTGTATAACATGGTACAGGTATGGTTTCAAGAACAGATTTGTGACTAGAGGAGCCATATCGTGAAAAATCAGGATTCTGTGCTATTTAATGTGATAAAACATGTCCTTGGTCCTAAAATAATGTTGCAGTATCAAAAAGTCAGTTCAGGGACAAATAGTGCATGGAGCTTTTCTGATCCGGTTCAGCGGAATCTGCCTGAAAACCCACAGTTTACCCTCTTCCTTAGTTGTGATGTCACATCTCCTGTGCACTTGTCAAGCTGTACCACGCCCAAGCACATTTCACAACAAAAGCGCAGATCATTGGACTAGTGCGAGTGCTCGGATCCACCCGAAGCAGAGCATGCCCCCTGACCCGGGCACGGTCAGAAGAGGTGGGCTTCGGATGGAATAGTTTGAGTACAAGCACACGGATGCAGTATTACAAATTTTAGTTGTATTTAATGAGTTCATTTGCAAAAGCAGACAAGTGCATTTGTATACATTTTCAAGCAGCTTTTATTTTAGTTGTTTATTCCAAGTAATATCTATCAAACCGAAACTTTGATACTGAAGCTTTGATAGGTAGCACTCCTCAGTCCTTGTTGGCAGGAAATGAGCTCCGTACATTTATTTTTTCTGACATTTTGAACTTGTTTTATTATTGTGATGCTTATGTTTCTGATCTGGTTTTCCTGTGGGCATTGTGTTGCCTTTGCTGTTCTGCTTTAGCTTGCTAACATGTACGTATCTCTGACTGACGCTTCGAGCTACCTCCTGAGGGCTATTGTGGTTTATAAAATGAGTCGAGGGGGGTCAATACGTGT
>JAQQAE010006873.1:0-16311 GCA_029823295.1 Pseudamia nigra
CCTGCCATCAGCTTAACACCGAACGTGTCGGTGCCGTCACTTACCCGGTGAGGCGGGGAGGCGAGCCGCGAGCTCTCCCTTCCGGCGTCAGACACGCGTTCCCCGAACAAATGCGACTTGTTCTGCAGAGCGACAAATACACATTTTTTTCTTCTTCATTATCCATTGTTTGGCTCGTGCGACTAACATTCCAACTATAGGTAAAAACTAGTGAAAGCGATGCAAATTCCCTCAAATATTTTGTGTCGTAAAATTGTTTTTAATCCTTCCAACCTTGACAATGATGATGTACAGTTCAGACACGACTCCATCACGTGATTTGAAGAATAAACGCTAGAGTTCGACAGTCATTCTCTTAGACTTGACCAGACATCGTGCATTTTCTGACGGTTCAAATTAGCTTCGTCACGTGGCTGTTCGGAACCGAGACTCGCACATATTTAATCTCATAAACCCACTGTAATGATAAGGTCATTTGTTCATTGTCTTGAACCCAAAATAATTTCCTCTCAGGGCGTAGGGTCACCCTGTCCGAGGGGGGAAATTTGGTACGTTCAAGAGGACTTCAGTTCCCTGTGAAAATAGACAAAAAAGCGGACACTTAAGCAGTTATTGACTTTCCATATGACCAGAACAAACACTCAAAATATCTCTTTATTTTCCTCTTATGGTTCAGCATATTCATCTGTTAACCACTGACATGTTAAAGTCATACATATTGAAACATAAGCTTATTTGAAGAACATTTTTACTCTTTGCTTTTAAAACAGAATCGGTCTTTTGTGGTATTGTGAGTTTTATTGCGTTTTATGTGTTTATTTCTCTTGAATGGACCCGTTTATCATGTTCCCTCTGTCGTGTGTCGCAGGAGGAAAGTGGCTCCTCTGGACGCCATCGGCAGCTTCACAATGTCAAATTCACGGAACAGGAAGGTGGGTCGGAAGAGAATTTTAGAAAAGTGTATTAATAGGTTTAGTGTTCCATTCCCATTTTTAATCCCTGTGATTTAAATGCATGGTTAAAGGTTCCTTTTCTTTCCTTCAGTCAAATAACCTCGAACCCCTCTTAGACTGGAAATAACGCTGATAATGATACATGGTTCTCACAGGACAGCCACAAGCATATTGTCAAATGGAGCATGACACTTTTGTTGGTTTTGAATACATTGATTCAGTCGTCCATTTTGTTTATTTTTTTTTGTTCATTTTTGTTTGTTTTACCAGGTTCATTTCCATGATTATTCATAATTTTTTAATAGTTTTCTTTATGTTGGTTTTTTTTTTTTTTGGTTATTTTATTCACTTTTGTGCCTTGTCTTGATGATTTTATTGATATTTTAGTCATTTTGTCATTTTTTCCCGCCACTACATTTTTCTGACAGTTGTAGTCTTTAATGTCTTTTGTGTCCTTTGGAAACTACGTATCTCCATCCCTGTGATCTGCATTGGCTCATTTCCTGTTTTTTCATTTTTATTATTTTTTTCTTGAATATTTTAATTCTCTATATGTTCATTTTTGCTTTTTTATATATTACTTTGTTCATTCTTTTGGGATATTTAATTCACTTTCTTGGTTATTTGTTCATTTAGGAGATATTTTACCTTTATAATTTTGTTCTGTTGATTTCCTGCTGATTTTCTTGATTTTTTTTTTTTTACAGTTCTTGGTTTTGCTTATTTTATTCATTTTGTGGCTATTTTCTTCATTCTGATTATTTTGTTGATGTTTTGAGGATTTTTGTTCAATTTTGTGAATTATTTTGTTCATTTTCTTGATGACTTGGCTCATTTTGTAATTATTTTGCTCACTTTATGGATGTTGTTCATTTTCTACATTAATTTGTTCATTTTTTTGATCATTTTGTAATCGTGTTATTGATATCTTCATTTTCTAGATTTGTTAATTTTGTGGATTATTTTGCTCATTTTATGAATATTTTAGTCATTTTGTGGCTATTGTCCTTTTTCTAGATTCATTTTTTGATCATTTTGTAGTCGTGTTATCTTCATTTTCTTGACTGCTTTGTTCATTTTGTTGTTTCCTTATGTCAGCATTCATAAAACCAAACTGAACAAAATACATTCTTTACACCCATCTTTCCACATTTAAATAGTATCAATACTGTATCCTCAAGGGACTTCCTGGTTAAATAAAAATAAACATAACAATGCTGTGTAATGTGATTTTTTCATTAGGGACACACTGGTGAAGAATATAACTTTACTGTAGATTAAAATACCAATAGCATAGAAAGTAAATCAAATGCCCTCAACAGCAGTAAAAAGAAAAGCACACTTAAGAGCAGCTGATAAAAAAAAAACATTTAATTTCAAATTGTCACTTGTGAAATCCATTTTGCAGACAGTAATGTATTAATAGTAATGAAACTTCATCACCTTAAACCAGGGCAAACCTTCACCTTTTCTTGGATTTGAGGTGAACGTGCTGCGTTTTTGTTTCAGGATAAACCTGAAGTCTATGTGGACGACCACAGAGCATGAGGATCAACTGCAGCATCTCACCCAACCTGGAGAAATAATTCACCTAGTACAGCATCCACAGTATTTATTCACCGCCTATTTAAAAATCACTGCTATATATTCCTGTTGTCGCCCTCTAGTGGTGAAAGACGGACACTGCTTTGTCAGCACTGAATAAAATCTGACTAATCACGCGTCTCTTTTGTGTCTATTTGATGCAAATGATGTCAAACACTGCACATTATGTTCCCAAAGACTTTTATTTTTCAAGCTACAATTAAAGAAAACAATATCAGACTGCAGAAAATATAGAATTTGCTTGGGTATTTCCTCTCTTCACTTTCACATATGTACAGTTGTCAAAGGACAAGATATGTACACAGAATTGAAGTGGTAGAGAGAGAGAGTGCAACTGCTACCGGAGTCGTATCGAGACTCTCCCACCAACTCAAAAAAAAAAAAATTTTTTAAAAAGAAAAAAAAAAAAAAAACCACAAGGTAAAAACCAAATAACATAAGCAAGAGCCACAACCTACGCGGCGTCAACGTATTTTCTGTACACTACGACTTTGTTCTCGATGTGAGACAAACTTCACGGCCATACTCTGAGGGCGGGTGCGTCTCTAACCCCGCTGTTCAGAAAGCTAAGAAATAAAAACAGTTACGTGAAATAGAAAACAAATATTTTACAACCATTCATTAACCAGCCTCAGAGCCACTTTGACGCTGTGAAGCACCGCCGAAACCGTGCTTTCACCCTCATATCAGATGAGTCTTTGATGGAAAACAAAACACACATGAAACAAATAGAGCACAATTTAATAGCTTCTGAACTAAAACGTTGCTTGCAGTTAATTGCTCTGATAGATCGATTAAAGAGCCGGACAGGGAGAAACGTTAAGCGCTCCATCCTAAGTGTACACAGCAACAAGTGCACGTACAACCGGCTGTAACTCAGATTCCCAGTACCTCCCAGCACGCGTACACAGTTCATATGGCGTTGGCTTTACATTTAACAAAGCACACTGCCGAAACAGTTGTCTGTGCAGGTTGAAACTCAGCTCGTTAAGATGCAAACGCTGAATTCGGAGACGGGGTACTCTAAAACGGAGTGAGGTCAGTGACCGCCACTGATGACAAAAAACAAAGAGAATACGCCAAAGTACGATGAAAATAAAATCAGCTGCCCGTCTCGCGTCCTGACCAACTCGGAAACAAACAGGAGTGACATTTCCACCTCTTAAATAACACATTTAGTCTAAAACTTGCATTGATTGAACAGCTTGAAACGGAAAATTGTCAACGTTTTGTCGACATCCCCGGGGGAATAAAAAAAAAAAAAAAAGCACTGGAAGTGGATGAGAACCACGAGTGAGTCTGTGACATGCTTTAAAAAAAAAAAAAAAAAAATCTGATCAGAAGAATTTTATAAACAGAAAGTCTCCACTGTTGCCTTCTGTCCAGTTTTCACAGTAGCCAAAAAAAAAAAAAACACATTTTAAAGAGGTGAGGGATAAATAAGAATGGTTGTGATTGTCAAAAAGAAACGAGTATATTCCGACAAAACTGGTGGTCGTTTTCATCTAGGTGATAAGTTTAGGCTGTTTTGGCTGTAGGCATCAAAGAAGAAGAAAAAAAAAAAAAAAAAAAAACCCAAAAAAAAAACCGACAGCAAACACAGCTCTAGGTGTCTTTTTTGTGTCCCCCTGACCGCCGCAAGTCCCTGCACTTGTGGCAGTAAAAGATGTCGGGGACGTTGGACTTCTTGATCTTGGCGCACGACAAGTGAACCCAGATGCCGCACTGGTTGCACTCGATCATCGGCCGCCCGGCGAACGGCTTCCCGCAGTAACAGGTGATCAGGTCCCACGAATCGTCGCCTGTGGGAGGAGACGAGAGACGAAGAAGAGATGAGGCACTGGAATGTCAGAGAGCAGTTATTATACACTCCCAGTCAAAAGTGTGGACACACATACTCCTTCAGTGATTTCCCTTTAGTCTCAACTGTGAAACATGTATAGAGTTATGTGGGGTTAGGGTTCGCCAGAACACGTTACGATTGTCCAAAGTAGCCACATTTAGCTTTGATCACAAACTCATGTTATTCTCTCATCAGACTCACCAGGTCATCACCGGTTTTCAGTTCAATGGCATCTTGTGAAGAATTAATTTGTGGCATTTATTGCCTTCAAAATCGGCTGTCTTATGCCGGTGGCTACCGAGTCTGATTAGTGCTACTACAACTACTGCACAAATGCATACTGTGACAAGAAACACAGTAAAAGTAATGGACTTTTTTTTCTTTACTTAAGGAAACAAGGTCAGATTTTGAACATGTCCCTAAGTGCAGTCACCAAAACTATCAAACGGCATCTGTTTTTACCTTAAATTCTAACTTATAACCACATGTTGCACGGTTTTCTAGTTTCAAGTTTCTATAAAATGTCTCATTTCTATGCAAGATAAATATTTCTACTGCTGGTTTGATTTTAGTTTTTGTTAACTAATAACTATGTGTCCTACGATTACACTTAAGTTAGTGTAAATATTTTAACAGTTACATCATACAAAAAGGGTTTAATAGACTAAAATCAATTCTGAATTTCAGCCCTTGAAAACCTCAAAAATTGAATAGTTTCTGAAGTAAATATCACGTTCATAACATCGCGTCAATCTCAGTCTCACTTATATGTGCTTTTGCAAAGACTGTGTATTGAGACATTAAATGCAGATTTTTATATACATCTACAGGTGCTTTCACACATGCATGAACTAAGTTTTTAATTACAGCGTAGCCTATAGATTTGTGTTCAGGGTATAGTTCTGATGCAGGTAAATCTATGCCAGTCTGGACGCTCTCCAAGTCACTGTGTAGCAGAGACAGTGACGTACCTGATTCCACCATGATGTCTTCATCGGCGATCCACGTCTCCCCCTCACTTGAGCTCATCTCTGCTTCCCTGACGGACTCGTCCGTCTGCGTCTTCACCAGCCCCTGTGCGCTTGCCGTGGGGCTCCCGTGCACCGTCAGCTCGTCTCGGATCGGTCGTACCTCTGAGTCCGTCTCACTCACACCCGCGGTGCTCTTCAGCTTCTTGGCTTTCGGCTGTTTTGAGTTTTTGCTGCGTTTGATGCGCGCCCTCTTTTCACCTTCGCTGCTGCCGCTATCGGCTGCCGTCATGGCAGAACCCAGCGACAGCTTTTTCAGTTTCTTTTCCTTTTTGCGCTCTGCCTTTGTGCTGGCCTGGCTCTCATAAAGGGAGTCTTTAAGCCGCATTTTGTCCAGCAGAGCGCTGTCTGAGTGCATGCGGCGGATGTTTTTGCCTTTATTTGCTCGCGCTTTGCGGACAAACGTGTGGATGGTGTGGATGTCGGAGCTTCCGTCTCCCCAAGTGTTTCCCATGGAGCTGCTGCCTCCCCCGCCTCCATCTGCCGACAGCCCTGAACTGTGTGCAGAGCTAGATGACGTTGGAGACCATGAACTTTCCTAAAAAAAAAAAAGACAATTGTTTATTGCACTCAAGTAATGACAACTACAGAGAAAACACAAACAGGGTAATTTCATACAAACTCAATGTACCTCACTTGTGTCATGGATTTCATTGCAAAATCATAAAGCTCTACTCCACATACTTTCTCACTTATGAAACTCAAGTTTATCCCTGTAACAACTGTTCTCATCCACTGAAGATTCCATTTATTATTATTATTCTTCTGCACCTTTTTTGGACCACATCTACTCCCACAGTTTCGCCCACTTCACACCATTCAAACACCATATTGTCAAGCTCGTCCAGGACATTCCGGCAATTGCGTTTTGTAAATCCATCTTTTGTAGTTTTAAAAATAATTAAGGTTTTTTCACAATTTTTTCCTCCATAAGAAATGAATGGAGAAGTCAAACAGAATGTTGGTGACTACAGCTCCAATGCCTTTGATCCTTTAATGTTCATTCCTCATGGAACTTTTTCAGCAAGTTCCGCTCTTCCGAAATCAGCAATCTCACGCAATCTCTGAAGAGATTGCACATTCAAGTTTAACTCAGTCAACTTACTGAATCCAGTAGCAGAACCAAGGTTTTCCTTAGATTTATGAAGGTTTCTGTGCTGTAGCTACAGTGGACAGGTTGTGTCGGTGAAATTAAAAACTCCCATAACAAAATGTAACATCATTTCACTAGACTCATTTTAACCTCATTTTAGACACGAGCAACATTTTCTGAGTTGGTGGTAGAGTTACAATCGAGGGCGCAAAGTGTCACGTCACTACAGATGATATCTGTTTGAGATAACAGATACGCCCCACCCGAAAACTTTGCCTGGCTGATTTTATTTCATTGGGCTTAGGTTGTGCTCAATGTGGCTCTTTTAACGTTAAGGAAACCCCTGAATATCGTGTATGAAATAACACTCAAGGATTTTGCAAGTTCTCAATCTTAAAGTTTTGACATGGAGACACTTCCTGTCCTGGCATGAAGTAGCTGTCAACTGTATGAGTTGGTATGACATGACCCAAGAGTACATTTTAAATCAGATTACTGTACCTCTTTTGGACTGGGGATGTAACCAGCATAGGCCAAGACAAAGCTGCAGAACTTGTTGAAGTCCTCGACAGTCCTCTTTTTCCTCTCTGGGGGCTGTAGAAAGTACACACCAAGGTTAAAGAAAAGTTCCGAACGATTTATCTAGCAGGTAAACGTCAAATTTGAACAAAAGACAAGTGACTGAACTGCTGTTACAATCCAAAATAACGGAAAACCACTTACCAAGGGTTCCGTTTTGCACGTCAACAGTGAATCTGTGGGGGGAAAAGAACCAAAACAAAACAAACTCAGTAAGTCACAAGTGAGACACGCTTCATTACTTTCATTCACATTCACAGAAAAATCCAACAACCTTGTAGGATTTAACGAGCGCACACTGCCCGAGGCTGTGGACACACACTAGCATTAGCCTGTGCTAACGGCTATTCAGGGCTAACGTGACGACGTTCGACCGCCGCTTTTTTTTTTTTTTTTAAAGGGCATGTTTACTCGGTTAAAACAAATATAACGGGGCAGATTTTGGCGTTAGCAGTTTGATGACATACACTCGGATGTGATTCATGGTCGCTAACGTTAACCTCGTCTTCCAACAAACCGCAACCAGTGTCATTTCTTCACACTATTTTTGGAAGTAAATGCAACAGCTATGAAAAAAAAAGCAACTCCAAACAAACCGTTTTAAAGCGGGGTTGTAAATGCCTGCGGGGGGGAGGCTTTAATTTGAAGACTGCTCGTTTAATTTTATCATTTTACATTGTCTTGTTACTACCCGCTAACGCTAGCTAGCCGCGGCTGGGAGAGGAAGCTAACAACACGCTTGTTCGTCTTCTCATTGAGTTTGGTTGATGTGAGGACATCACATCATTTCATCTTAGATTGTCCGGTCATTTCAAAGTTGGGCTGAAACATTTTAAGGCTATTTCGCTGCCGTTTCGTGGCCAATTTGCGCCACAGAATTGACGGGTGCGAACCAACCACACACTCGGCTCTGAAGCTAATCACGGCGGCTTCGAAAAGGGCTCAAAGCTCGCAAAGTTAGCTCCGTGTTAAACGGTGTCAGTGTCGGAGTTGGCGTTTAGGTTCGATGTGATGCCGTCCTGCATCCGACCGGTGAACTAAATCCACTTCAATATCCATGTGAAGGGTGTCTCCGGGAAGGTGGCGGCGCTAGTTGTACGGCAACATTAGCAGCTACCTGACGGCTCGGCGCGTTAACTGAGAAGCGGAATAATTGGAGCAGCCACAACAAGTCGACTTAATTAGTCACTGCACAGCTGAATTTTACAGCTGTGTCATGTTTTAAAAACGACTAAACCACAGTTATTACCGAAAACTGAGTAATTACTGTAGCATACGCCACCCTGCTGCCCTACCGCTGCTCTTTAGATTAGCTCAACTGTTAACGTCCACCAAACAGACGAAGCTGAAAAGTGGGATTGATAAAAAACACACAAGCAGTTTATTTGATCACATCATGTTGAGGCTTACCTTGGTGCTCAGACATTATGTCAAGCATTGTCGCCTTTCCAGCGAGGCCTCGGTCCGAGAAACAGAAGCAGCAGGCGAGCTAGCCGGAGAGCATCGGCCGTCGCTCTGCGCCTTTCCCCCGGCGTGGCTTCACTTTACCGGGCAACTTAAGCAGCGGCCACCCGCAGACCAAGAGGATCGCAAACACCGTGTAAAAAATCCGACTGGTAGTCAAAGCTGAGATGTTTCCACGCTCGGTATCCGATCCGTCACCAAGGAAAGCCGCCTCGAAACTGTCGCCACACTGGAGATATTAGCCCGACAAAACACTAATTCCTCTGCCGCTTAACTTGCTGCTCTTCTTCTCGTCGTCACTGCATTAAAAACATGACGACTGCAAGATCTAGGTAGATTTACACGAATGCTACTTGATTCACATCCGCAATTGGGAACTTTTTGGCGAAAGTTTTTCCCCTTCTTTTTCGCTGTGCGTACACGAAACGACCCCAGTCCTGACTGTAATTCCGCACCATCTCCTCAGTGCGCGGCAGAAGCCTCTTGAGGCTGCCAGCGCAGTGGTTTCACGCAAGATGTGTCGGGTAGTGTAGTTCAATTACCTCCTACTCGGAATTACGCAAAAGTCCTACTGAACTACATCTCCCAAGTCTGTTAAATTGGTAAACTGACGCGAACGCTGGAAAATGAAGTTTTGCAACAGCTACATTTCCCAACATGCTACTAGCGAAACATGCCGCGCTAAGACCGATCAGAGAAAGATGTTTAATATAAAATATAACTTGTTTCGAATGTGGAACCCACTTCAGAGAGGTCTCGTGCTTGCTGCTGTCAAGTTAAAAGTAGTTTGAAGTTTAACATCACTCTATAATAGAAACTAAACCAAGTATGCTAGCTAGCTAGCTGAAGCTACTCGGACTGTACACACGTCTGCGGCATGATGCTGTCTGAATTACTGCAAGGAACTGATGCAGCAGGGTTTCTTATTATACAAGGTAAATATTTTTGATGGTAAAATGTCTAGATTAACTTATACACAGAGCTGCTTGTCTTGAATAAAGGCTGTGTTCCAGGCAGAGTTTGTTCAGACTTTTATTATATATAAATACCTATGTGAAGTTTCTATTTGTTAAAATATAAGCACAACAATTCAGTTTATGTCTTCATTTACAGACGATACAAGTTACTGTGGTAGACCCCTTCTGAGGAGCTTTATCAATGCTGCACTGAGCAGGTGGTGTATATTTCAAATTTAAGAACTGTTTTATTTGCAACTTAAAATGGATATTCTTCAAGATTTCCTGTCGATAGGGTCTGTTTTGTTCACAGTCTGAGGTAAAATACGAAATAATTCAATGTTGGCTTTTTACTTCTTGGACAGACGTTTTAACTGAATCATGCCAAATGTCCTACATCCATGACTTCCATGTTTTGCTACATGGCAAGTGTTTGTTTGTCATCTTCTGATCATAAAGTGTTAATTGCTTCAATGCATCATTAGCTCATCTTTCACTCAGGACCAAATGTAATTTAAAACTGCGATGGCTCATTCCTCAACAAAGATAGAATGTTATAGATGTCAAGTGATTTTTATGGTAACAGTTTTAACCATATTGTTCAGAATGAAAAGAAAAATACTGATGCCTGCCTGACCCTTTTAGGGAGGAAGACGTTCATGTACTCGCCTTTGATGTTAGTGAAGATGAGCTGAAAGATGGAGTGAAAGGACTACCAAACAAGAGGTATAACAAAGATATGTCTTTAAACTGTTGATATTAATCAATAGCGGTTTGATTTTGGTAAAATGCAAAACAGAAAGGTTTGGTTTGTCAGTTTGTTGGGACATACAGTATATTGGTCATTTTTGTTCATTGCTTTTGATGTATTATATCTATAATAATTCATCAGCAAAAATATTCACAGTGTGTTTATGGTTATAATTCCTTAAACAAATTCAAGAATACTTTTTAAAAACAGTATCCTCATCTGCTTACTAAGGATTCCCTTTATTATGTTGCTTTAGGCTACATTTCCATAATGCATATTTTGACCCTCTGGGCTGGACTGATCACCCGGCCTTCACAGTTCAGCAGTTCTGTTTGGAGGAACTTGCACAACTGGTAAAGCAAACATCGCAACCAAAACCAGCAACATTGGTGATTGACTCTCTGTCATGGATTTTGAGACATCACAGTCCTCCTCATGTCTGCAAGACCCTGCAGCAACTTAAAAAAGGTAACTATTTAATTTCTCTAAAGCTAATAAATAAAGTAAATTTGGTTAGACAGTATTTAATTCATTGTCTTCTAAATGTCTGTCATATATCAAAGTTTTGTGTGTAGCTTGACTACAATAAGGAAGGTTTGAGTGACCAAATGTTTTGAAAATCTTGCTGTTTTTGAAGTCTCTTAAATTACTAATATTCCTTTGTCAAAGGATCTGGGTTAAAGTGAAACTGAACCTTGCTATCATCCTTGTTTTCATTAGGGGGAGCTGTCAGAACCATTATGGCTCTGCTTCATGCAGATATGCATCAGAGGGGCACTGTGGAAAGTGTATGCCACTTGGCGACATCAGTCATCACTGTTTCACCTGGAACAAAGGGAGATGAAGCAGTGGCAAAGATTACAAAGAGAGCAAAATCTGGGAAAGTTACGCAGGATGTAAGCAGTGTTTTCTTTGGGATGGTTATTTTGTGTTTGTTTGGTCTTATAAATCAATGGTAATACTGTTTTGTTTTTTTTTTCATCTGCAGGAAGAGATTTTTAGTATCAAAGACGATGTAACAGTTGTAGTACAAAACAAGATCAGTCATGCTGGACCCAAACAGACCAACCATGATGAATCTGAGGTGAAACGACCTAACGTGCTTAATATTGCCACACAATTGTCCTTATAAACCTAATGCAATTAGGCCAGGTTGTTGGCTGTGACAAAATATTTTTGTGTGTTTCTCTAGATGGACCCAACCGCTAATTTGACCTTCAATCTTCGTTTATCCAATGCAGAGCGTGCGGCCAAGGAAAAACTTGCTCTCCCGTTTGTGTTCAGCAAAGAAAAGTGAGACTCTTTTCCAGGCCTTAAGTGTTTTTCCTCATTTTGTCATCATATCCCATGTTTTTCTACAGTACTTTTGAAGACTGCACATAGAAATTGCTTGCTTTTTTTGTCTGGCAGGAAAACTGCTCTGCTTCACTCAGGTCCAGGTTCAGGACGAATTCTGTATGAGCCCGATGCAAACGACGACTACGACCAGGAGGATCCAGATGATGACCTCGATGTTTAAATTCACTCACAGAATCCACTGAAAGTAGACAAATGATACGTTTCATGTCTTTTCTGTCATTCAGCACATCCAGTCACTTCCATACGTCATACTTAACGTCTTCCTATCAAGCGTAGTATATTTAGATAATTATTTACAAATTATGACTCTGAGTTTGATCTTTATTCCTTGTTAAAATTAATTGTTAGCCGACTTTGTATCACTTGATGTAATAGCAGTGTTGTCAAACGGAAAGTGGTGAAGTACCAGTGATTGTGTTTTGAGGAAAATTATTTTATGCAAGTCATACAGGGTTGAAAGTTTTTGTATTCAGTTTAAAATACTTTCAATTTCTGATTAAGTCTAAGTTAAGGACAGCTATGTCTGTCATGTTCAGCACAACGTGAATGGCTGGAAACAGAGTACGGCAGATGAGGTGCATTTACAGATGTAAGAATCTATACTTGACCACCATCGTCTTGTTGGAAATGAGTGAAAAGTCTCATTACTGATTCTACATCATAATGAAGGCAAAATTATTGTGGAAAGACAATAATTATACATTTGGCACCACTGTGTAACAACTTTTTGTCTTAAGGGTTCTTTGTGTTGAGTGAAAACATGAACCAAATACTGTCACCCAAGTGGCTCTTCACCCAGCTGTGCCAAAATTTAATTTAATAAAATACAAAAAGTGACTCCTATTTACCTTTTTGAAACATTTAAAAAGTAGAAAAGGTGCTATGATGATGAAACCGGAACACTTTTACTGCAAAAACAAGATACCATATAAAAATTTTGTGTTGATTTCACCTGTTGGCAGATGTTTTTCTGTTTCTTTGAGCTACTTTGTAATTATTCGAATGATATAGGTCGAACATGACATTAAATGGGGTAGGGAAATATTGTATCGTCAGTATGACTGAATTAAGATGGATATGCCTCTGCAGACTTATATAAAATTCAAAGGACAGAATAATTAGTGGTTCAAATAAATTAAATTTATTTCCATTCCTTTATTGGTTGTTGTTTATGTTGGTGTCAGAGTTTGAAGTAATTAAATGGGTGTGATAAACTTTTGGCTCAGGCTGTCTCCTCTATAAGCCCTCAAGTGCGATCATTGATAATAAGCTGTAAATCGACCTCTGCCAGATTTGATACAGTGATTAAAAGTATCTGTTACACCGTGTGGTATTATCTTGTTTTGATTACACTATATAAATCTGGCCTATGTTTGGGAACCGCAAATCAAGTTAAAATAAACTAAAACTGCAATGGTGGGTAGTTAAAGTAACGAAAGAATCCGAATAAACGATTTTTAAAAATAACATTTAATCCTACACGTCCCAGCGCCGCTGCTCGTCCACGTCTGTTTATTTTCGGTCCACGTGGACGTGCTGCGCGCGCCTACAATGCTCTCGCGGAAGTGACGGCAGGACGACGATGGCGGCTTGCAGTTTCATTCCGGATTTCCACTGGACTACAAGCTGATTTTATCCGGACCGGTTGGACTTTGTGGAAGTTCGGTGCACTGTCTCTCATCTGACGCTGCAAAGCTTTAAGTCTTTTTGAGCCAAAGCTGGACAACGAGCGGCCCCGCAGCTTTTTGGGGGATTTTTTTGTCCAAGGTTCAAGGTGGTCACCCTGTCGAGCTAGCGATAGCTCGGCGGCTAAAGCTAACGCTACCTGTACACAGCTAGCTCCGGAGCTAGCTTGTCAACGAGCTGCGTGCTAAGGTCCAAACATCGGCAGCAGTCTTCGGGCGGCCGCTTCTCTTTTTGACCACGTCCACGTTTGCATTTTCCAGCTACCATGAGAATTCGGTTTCTTTAATGCTAATTGTGCCACAAGTGTGCAGAGCGAGAGACTCACACGTTTGCTTGGCCTCTTGTTAATTTGAATTGCTAGTTTGGCGGCTGCGTCTCAGACGGATTTTGCCTGTCACTAGCAACCAAGTTCCTACACTAATTATCTCAACAACTTCGGCCAAAAGCGTGCCAGCAGCTGAGAATCCAAGTTTAGCGGCTGTGGGGGTCTTTGCGTGCTTTTCAACATGCTCAAGACCCGGCAATGTTTACTTGGCATCCGCACTTTTCTCGGCGTAACGTCCAGAATATGGGGCTTCATCATGTACATCCTCAGGAAGCACCTCAGAACGGTGAGAAATGTCTATGCAGCTCCTTCTGTGTAATTAACGAGCAAAGCTAATCTAAACTATGGCCCACATGTGCACAAAAATCTGCATTTGGGTTGTTGATTCTTTCTCTCATAACCTGTTTTGTATTTATCATCAGTCTCAGACCAATACTAAACTATGGGTTTTGCAAAATTCTGTGAACACTTGTGCAAATACCTGCAAAGTCTTCCACTTTTACTCCAGTTAGTGAACTTTGCCAAAACAGTACAAATATTCAGTGAGTTTAAAGATGAATAAACTATATGTAATTCACAGTGTGGTCAAAATTATCCATTCAGAAATGTAAGCTGTTTTACAGGCTTTTAAATAATTGACAAGTAAAGCTGACACATTATTTAAAGTTGTAGCTCTGATATATGTGGGTTTTTCTGTTGACCAAAGAAACTACTGTATAGTAATTCCACCTTTTTTGGGGAATTGGTGACAGCAGAAAATGACCAATGTGTCTGATTTAATTGATGCCGATATGTTTTTGCAAACTATGGCTATAGGCAAAATTTGATGCTTCTATGACCTGATGCTTTATATTAACGTCTCACCTGGAAATGCTGACTGACAGAATAATGCCTCAAAATATGGAAATCGCTCCCTCTTGAATTTATACAGTTTGGTTTATTCAGGTATTTATCATATTGACCACTGTTAAACAGTTGTTCATTTTCTAATTTAGTTAAAGAAGCATTTCCAGTCTAATTTGTTGAAGTAGGCATATGGATGATATTGGCTCATTGATTCACTGTCACCTTTTTCCAGCTCCAGACTTCTAGCTTTAAAAACCTACCAGCAGCCTACCTGTGTTGGACTATTAGTGTTCATAACAAATTAATTGAAAAAAATAAATAACCCATTAATTCATACAGAAATCTATTTGTTAGTTGCTTCCATTAGGGTAAACACATGTGCAACAGTAGACATAAATTAAGTACCAGACACCCCCAAATTGTTCCAAGTTGCAGGTGGCTAATGTGAATCAAACCACAAAGTGAAAACCTCCCACAGCCAAACATTGCACTTAAAGAAGAGCTGAACACGCCTGCAGGTCACCTTCAATTTCTCAAATGCCTCCACAATAAACATGGCATTTAAGGTGACAGAAGCTTGTAACTTAGACACACGCACAGGTGTTGTAGGGTTGTTAATAGACATGCATATGTGGTGTAATATGAGTGGACTTCGCCTCCATGTCTGTATCAAGCTAACAAAGCTTGGAGGAGTGCCCTCGGTGTCCTAATCATCTTGGGGTTTGTCTGCAGTTTATTGTGCGGCGGCAACACTTGCGGGTTGTCAGCAGAGTGAGTAGTGCAGTCCATGTTATGGCTGAAGTGAGAGGGATTATGTTGGCATAGAGAGCACAGTGTTCTCGCTCTGCCTCTCTTTCTCACTCACAGTTTAGCTCAGTTGTTTACAATCTGCGATGCACTGAAACAATGACACGATCCAGTGAGCGCTTATAGGCCAAGCAGTGTACAGGATCAGATCCTGCCGATGGCCAACCACGCCAGGCGGGTGATGGGGAAACACTTGTGGACAGGATTTTAATAGGTGAGCCATTCATCACTTTTGAAACGGTTGCATTGATTTCACTTCTGCCCAACCTCCCCTCACGTCTTAGTCTCTTTTGTTTTTAAATCAGGTCTTGTATAAGTGGACTAAAACGCATCGAGTGGCCTGATCCAGAAATTCATGAAAGCTCTATTGGATTACAGTTGGTACGAGGTCATAATCCCTCGTCTGTACGTAAACCGATGATGAGCAGGTTGTTCATTAATCTCACAGACTTCAATGTTCTTTAATACTTCTGTGTATCATTTTAGGGTTGATACAGTAACAGATGAGCAGTGAATAAACAATTAATTCTGTTCATTGTCAGGTAACGCCAACAGGCTAAATAGTTACCATATAGTAAATAAAGGGGCTTCACTTGGTTAATCCTTTTTTATATCATGTAAACGTTATACCCAGATTGCATGTATTTGCACAAAATATTTGAGTTTTTGCCTTCAAAAAGACAATATTCCTACTAAACTAAAAAACAAGGTTGACAATTATTTGCGTTTAATACCTGCCCAGAACTGCAGTATCTTAAGATGTCATCCAAATATGTCATAAGTGTCTTGAGCTGCTTCTGCCATGTGACTTCTGTCCATGAGTATAGTGAGATGGTTACAAAAATTAATGTAATTTTTTAAATGATTTTTTCTCTCTCCATAAAAAAACCAAAAGTAGTTTTGCTCATTAAATCTAAATTCTATATTTGTGCAGTATCGCCCAATACCGTAATTTCCGCACTATAAACCGCACCTGATTATAAGCCTCACTGTCCAAAAATGTCACATTTTTAATT
>JAQQAE010006874.1:0-16310 GCA_029823295.1 Pseudamia nigra
ACAGAGAGCTTCCAAAGCATCAAAGGGATCTCATTGTTCAAAGATATCAGTCAGGTGAAGGAATTAAATATACCATGTAACACAGTGAAGACAGTCATCATCAAGTGGAGAAAATATGACACAGTGACACTACCAAGAACAGGACGTCCGTCCAAAACTGATGATAAGACGAGAAGAACACTGGTCAGGGAGGCTGCCAAGAGGCCGACGGCAACATTGAAGGAGCTGCAGACATTTCTGGCAAGTCCTGTCTGTGTAGAATATGTGACAAAAATCTCCCGTCTTCTTCATAAATCTGGGCTATGGGGTTGAGTGGCAAGACGGATGCCTTATCTTACCAAGAAAAACATCTTACCAAGAAGCCCAGCTTCATTTTGCAAAAAGACATTTAAAATCTCCCAAAGGCATGTGGTAAAATGTGTTATGGTCCGATGAAACCAAGGTTGAACTTTTTGGCCATTATTCCAAAAGGTATATTTGGCGCAAAAACAACACTGCTCATCACCAAAAAAACAGCATAGCTACAGTGAAGCATGGTGGTGGCAGCATCGTGCTTTGGGGATGTTTTTCTTCAGCTGGAACTGGGGCCTTAGTCAGGGTGGAGGAATTATAACCAGTTCAAATACCAGAAAGTGTTGGCACAAAACCTTCAGGACTTCTGTTGGAAAGCTGAAGATGAAGAGGAACTTCATTTTTCAGAACAACAATGACCCAAAGCACATCATCCAAGTCAACAAAAGAATGGCTTCACCAGAATAAGATTCAGGTTTTGGAATGGCCCAGCCAGACTCCAGACCTGAATCCAGTCAAACATCTGTGGAGTGATCTGAAGAGGGCTGTGCACAGGAGATGCCTTCGCAATCTGTCAGATTTGCAAAGTTTTGCAAAGAAAAGTGGGCAAATATTGCCACATCAAGATGTGCCACACTGATAGACTCCTACCCAAAAAGACTGAGTGCTGGAATAAAAGCCAAAGGTGCTGCAACAAAGTATTAGTTTAAGGGTGTGCATATTTATGCAACCAGGTAATTTTAAGTTTTTTAAATTTTTCCCCTTTAAAGGTTTCAGTTTGTTTTTCCAATTGCGTTGCATAGGTCATAGGTCATATTAAAGGTGGAAAAAGTTGTGAAATTATTAATCTTGGTGTTAATATTTTGACTTTTTTTGCATCCCATGATACAAAAGGTGAATTTTGAGATATTTTCTGACCTTAACCTTTGACACTACAATGACCAAAACCCAAGTTATTTATAGTCATCGTCCTCATGGCCTCACACACAAAGAAAAGAGGATTCATATAAAGTTGTGGACACTACACAGACAAAACAACAACAACAAAACACTAGCACCATAGAAAAGCTTGGGTCAGGATTTTACCTTTGCCTTGTTGACATTTTCAGCCAAGTCACTGATGCTTTTCTCTGTCTCCTCAATAAGTTTCCCCACTTCTTTATCCTTTCTTTCTAGCAGTAGCTGAGGAGAAAACAAGCCAACACAGTTATGGGGGCTGGGGGGTGAAATCCGTGGTACTCTCAGGTATCCGTGCATGACAACACAGTGTTACGATACCTCTTGGTTTTCCCTTTCAGCCTCCAGCAGCACCTTCTCGTGGGTCTCACACTCACTGATGCCACACTTACAGCACACAGACATCTTGTCCTGCTTGCAGTAATAAACCAGAGGCTTTTTATGTCGATCGCACAGCAGCATCGCCGTGGCGGCTTCATTCCCCCTCATGTGGGGCTCTCTGGAAGATGGGCCCGTGCTGTTGGCCGCCTCAGTCAGGACAGACAGGGACACATTACGCTTGAGAGTGGGCCTTGTGGGGAACTGCTCCTGACAAATGGGGCACTGGAGTCCAATATTCGCCTTGCTTTGGGTGTCCCAGTGAAGACTGATGCACTTTTTGCAGAAGGTGTGGCCACAGGGGATGGTTACAGGGATTTTGAAGCGTTCCAGGCATATTACACATGTAAGATTTGGATTCTGAGGCTCCATCTCTGGCGAATGGGCAGACACTTCTATTGGGAAATGAAAAGAGGATTAAATCATGGAAGAATCCAGAGAACAGTCCTGTACCTGCCTGTCGTTTACATCCCAAATTTGAATTCTGGCTCTTAGCACTGAAGAAAACATTAGAAAAATCAACATGATGATGTCAGGCATCGTATTACAAAGCTCAGTAGAAATGCCAACGTTAGCTGCCACACATTAACTTAGCCAAGTGGAAGACAGAGCTAATGTTAGCTCATGTTAGCCTGGAGTCATATCAGTTCACGTTAGCTCTTAAGAGCAAACTGATAATGAAATTATGATCCTTCTGCACAGTTCAATTGTAAATAAACTCACTGATGCAGTCGCAGTGTAGACAGCACATATAAAGCGCTACAATAGTTCCCCTACCATTAAAGCTTCATTCGTTCTGCATCTGATTTCAGAGACTGGAAATCGCCAATGATGTAGCTTCCCTGGTGACGCCATACGCAGCGATGGTGCCTTCAGAAGCTGTCGGACAAATGAGCACTCACAACGAGCGCCCTCGTTCTAATCATCGTCAAGGTTCCCAGAAATAATTCACCTAGGCATTCAGAAATAATTTTTCCATCTCACGTAATAGAAAATAAAACATGTGATCATATATAAATGATCGCGAATATACATAAAATATAAAGTAATTTAAAAAAGAAACAAAACAATCGACTAAATGCAATGCAATACGCTCACTCCGGCTTGGACTCCCTGGAATACTGAAAGAATGTGAGCAGGTTGTTTTCAGTAATGACAACGCCTGTGGATTTTTTTATTGGAGAAAAATATTTGGTTTCGACAAAACGCGCATGAACTCATTTGGTTCCCGCAGCCACCGTAGAATATTTAAAAAAATCCAACATGGCGTTGCGAACGGTCTGCAGTGCTGCCTGGCGAAGTGGGACAGATTTAAGGGTCAATAGTGCGAGAACACTTGTCATAACTGGTAATTAACAACTATTTTTACATAAGTTCGGGTGTAGTTTGATTCGTCCGGACTTTGTTTGGTTGCATTAGTTTGTGGCAGATCACCGAATCGACCCCTCGTGCGCGACATGAACACGTATGAGCAGTTCAATGTCAGGATGAAAAAAAAAACAACACAGAGAAACGTATAAAAATTAACTGGAGCCAAAGATTATGACGTCATTAATTTACCTCCTTTTCGAGTGTTTCTTCCCCCGTGTCTTGGCCTGAAAGTTTCCATTGAATCGGTGTGGCCTCTGCATTTTTATTACACAAATGAAATACATTTACCGTATTAATCTCTGTATACTTCAGGGTCTCTCTGTAAAAACAAACATTTAAAGTATACATCTGTGGTGCTTTCATCCCCGTCGGTTTCGTAATTAACCACTACTTTTGCGGTATTTATAAAGTATTGAATTACGCACGTTTATGTTGTATAATGTTTCTGATCTATTTCATGTGCATTAACCCAGGATTTGTGATTCTGATCGGTCTGGTAACACAGAAATCCTGCCAGGATACATTTTAAATACATATATTTATATCCGCGAAGCATCCTGTACTCGTTCTACTAGATGAGTGTGGACCCTCCCTCTGAACAATCCCAATGAGTTGAGACATCTTCATAGTTATATACTAATATTTAATGACATCCTCACTAAGAAACATTAATATTTCCCAGTGTCTCAATCCGGGAAAGACATAAAAGCAGATTAAATCTGACAGTGCCTAACTGAAAGATAAAAGGTTTGTTTTGTTGGCCTCTGTGAATCTCAAATTCCCCTCCCTTTAAAGCTTAGACAAACTACCGTATTTTCCGGACTATAAGGCGCACATGAAATACACTCGACAGTCCGCCTTATACTCTGGTGCACCATTACTATACATTACATTAATGCATAGGTTTGTATTGGCTGTGCTACACCTGAACAATGTTGAGTTATTGTGGAAAGACTTGAATAGAGTTTGACTTATCTGAGTTTTGTTTTATTTAATGAAACAAATACTGGTATGTTTAATTTAGGAATACACTTAAAAAGTGAATGGATAGGTTTGTATTTGCTGTGTTACAACTGAACAATGTTGAGAGTTACTGTGGAAAGTCTTGAATAAATGTTTAATTTATATATATTAATTTTTAATAAAGTTTGACTTATCTAAGTTTTGTGTTGCGTAATACGCCTTATAATCCGGGGCGCCTTATGTATGGAAAAAAATGTAAAAATTGGTCATTTTTGGAGGGTGTGTCTTATAGTCCGGAAAATACGGTAATTAAAAGCCCTTTTCTCACAGGGCAGTAATGCTAACATAAGTTTATACAAAATAATGTTAAATATAGATTATACCACCTGGAAGTATGTAAAATAACTGAAATGAAGCAGTAGTATAAAGCTAAAAATGTGAAATAAGAGATGAGACTAGTTTGAAATGTCATTTAATGTGATGTGATGTTACTGAAAACACTGGTTGAGTTGCAGTTTGGCTGCACTGATACTGTTAGACGTATGTATTTTGTAAAGGTTTTGGCATATAACTGTACATACTGATGTAATTAATGCAGAACCGAATTTCATATTATTACACTTTCATACGCGTGTAGTATAGTTTAACTGAATTTTAAATTCTACAATATTATCTATACACGGTATGAACAGCTTTGTGTCACGATGGACTTACTGTTGAGTATGTTTCCATTTTGCAGCCTCTCTGTGCCGACGGGTTCTTCCTCCCGGTCCTATGCCAAATGAAGATATTGACGTTACCGATCTGGAATCATTAGAGAAATACCGCAGTTACAACCGTTACTTCAGACAAGCTCAAGAGGCAAACAACGAATCGGTCTGGTGGAAAACGTACAGAAGCTACGTGGAAAAAGAGGATCCGGAGCATGGTGAGGAACATCAGGAGGCTGCTCTTTAACTCCATCTCAGGTTTTTTTTTTTTTTTTGGTGAGTTCACATCGTCGGGGGGGCTTTGGTTTTGTTGCAGGTGCAGAACGAGTGGACATCGGACTGCCGTATTATCGACCCTCCAGAACCAAACAAGTGAAAGAGAGGAAGGAAGTGGTAACAAGGAACAAGCAGAACGTGGAGCTGGAGCGAGCTTGTCGTCTGCGCACTTGTAGGTTCAGCTGCTGTGACCACGACGGCAATGATTAGACTTGTGAAACACTGATTCTAGATCAGAAATGTGCAACTTTTACAATTCAAAGAGGTTTTTTGGACAGAAGGAAGAAATAGATCTGGGTGTGGAGCAACAAAAATAACTGAACTTTTTGCTGCCACATGACGTATGATGTACCTTTTAGCTGGCAATATGTTAAAGCCAGTTTTATTTAATTTTTGTTATTCATTAATTTGGTCTTTCTGTTGATTTTTTTTTTGTTCTCATCATTGTTCATTTTGCACATTATGTGCTTACTCTTTTATTGATTTTTTTGTTCGTGTGATTATTTTTATTAATGTGTTAATTTTTGTTCTTATTCCTGATTATGTGTGCTTATTTTCATCTGTTTCAAGAATTAATATGTTCAGTTTTGCATGACTTTTTGCTCGTCATTTAGCACCCCTCCCCCCATTTTCTTGTTTTTGTTCTTTTGTGATTTTTTTTTTGTTCAGATTTTGATCTTCTTTTCCTTTGGGCTGTTCCCTTCAGGGGTCGCCACAGCCAATCATCTGCCTCCATCTCACCCTATCTTCTTCCTCCACTTTCTCCCTGCTCTCACTACAGATCACAATGTCATCTGCAAACAACTGACATCGTTCATTAGTTAATTATGTTGGTACTTTGGCATCCATTTTTAGTCAGTTTTAAGTTTTGTTATTTTGTTCATTTCCCTGATTATTTTGTTTATATTCTGGATTTATTTTGATACTCTATTCTGTTATATTTACTTTGTTCAGTTTTGTCGTAATCACGTTGATCATTTTACTTATTTTTGTTAATTATTTTATTCTACTATTCTGTTTCCTCTTTAGACAGAATCCCTTTGGATCAAGTGCAGGAAACCTGGGAAAAGAGCAGCGGTCCGTTTCATATAAAGAGACTGGCGGACCACTATGGGGTCTTCAGAGATCTCTTCCCCATGGCGTATTTTCTACCTCAAGTCTCACTCCATGTCCGCTACGGCCAGGACAACAGTGGCCAAGTGCATTATGGGAATCGGCTGACACCTACTGAAGTATGTGAAAAAACCTGGACAGTCCTAGTCTAGCAGTTCTTGAGGTGGAACCACACCCGATCTTGCTAACTGTGCCTTCAAATGAGAGCTGTCATGTTACTTTACACAACTTTGTTGAGGATTTAAACATGAAATGCACAGATTGACCATCTCTTTGGCTTCAAGAGCCTCCTTTTCTACAGCTGCAATTTAATATTTGTCTTTGGTGGAGACCTAATCAGAAAGCATATGCCATAAATGGTAACGGGAAATTAGTCCATGTACTCATGATCAATGGGTTGGTTTAAGTATCAATAAGCCGCTAATCCAAAAAAAATCAATGAAGAGATCAATGTAAAACTGTCTTCACTCTCCAAATGAAATTCTTGTGGATGACAAAGTCACTCTTTGTAGGAAAAAAATAGGAATGATACAATCTGATCAAAGTCGTTTTAGTATGATGTGTATTTTTCAAAGATGACATGGACATTGAACAGATTCATAGCCATCTATGCAGGAAAAGCCTGTTAAGTAAAAGTATAATCTGCATGAGCAATATACATTATGATAAAATATTGAACTTCATTTTGCCAGTTTGCCTTGAGTTTTTCTAATTTTATCGATTCCTTTTTGGTGTTTATCATTTTAGAGATATTTTTGGTCGTTGTGTGTATGAATCACGTTTTAAATGTAACTATTGATTGGATTCATATTTCCTGTTACTTATTTTTAGAATTACACCTTTAATTTTCCAGTAAAATATGTCGTCTTGGTTACATGTGCATTAGAAAAGTCAAATCTAAAAACATTTCTCAGTATGTTTTTAATGTCTGGTTAGGATTTAAGTCTTACTGTGTCTTTGGTGTAATGTTTCTTTTAGGCAGCGTCGGCGCCTCAGATCCACTTTGAAGCAGAAGAAGGTTCCCTGTGGACACTTCTACTCACATGTCCAGGTCAGGATTCACTGGAAACATCACTGCAGCATCATGACAACAACTGCTGATGTGCACGAATGTGAAAAATATATATATATTTTTTATTTTTCAGATGAGCATCTTTTGGACAATGAGGCAGAATACGTCCACTGGCTGGTGTGAGTACTTTATGTCAAGACATACTTTAACAGTCAGAGAGCGCAGACCTCCGTCAAGCAGCTCATTTTCCTCCATAATGTGATTTATTTTATTGACATTATTGGATTCCTTGACTATGAAAACATACCCATAGCATTTGGAATCACATTCATATCATTGTAAGTAGTGATCGACCGATATGGGTTTTTCAGGACTGATACCAACTATTAGTAGTTAAGGAGGCTGATAACTGATATTTGGAGCTGATATTCATTTGCAGTAAAAATGTAAAAATTGGTGTAAAAATGTTGAATAGTACAAACACTTAACTTGGTATAAATGCCTAAACCATGTTTATTTAACCAAACAAATAGAAAATAAATAGCTCCAGGAGTACGGTACATGGATCCTAGACTCACGATATCGTAGTCGTCGTGAGCTGTAGAGTTTGCCATGTGACTTTCACGCAAACACACGCGTGACATACATTCTCCCCATTGCTAACACATAGTCTGCTGAGCGTTTAGAGACAGACCAACAAACTAATCAGCCTCCACCTTAGCGTGTTTCCCTACAATAAAACAAGTGAATTGAGTTTTTTACGCACTCTCACTCAATCACACACACATGCTTTTACTATGAGGGACTGTTTGTGGATATTACCAGCAGCCTTCTTTCAAGTAATTCACAGACACGTCGGGAGGTGCTACGAGCTAGCAGAGCCGCCGCTAATGTTTACTCCGCTCTTACGTTATTCTGCTGCTTCACTGTGATGTTAGTAGTAGTTGTGAGATATAGAGCACTGGGATGATTTTTACAATTTCGGGACAGTTTTCTGCGTTTACCTTCGACACGTGTTTTTTTGGTGTTTTTTTCATGTATTTTTTGCATCGATCCTGGTCATTCATCGTGTAGTTACATGCAAAAATGCTGAAATTGGCCCTATCTCCCAGTGACAAGGAATCCCTCAAACATTTCCAGGATCCAGACGGTGATGTAGATCACTCCCAAAATCGACTGGTCCTTATGCCACGTCCAGCCTATTTCACCAACACCCATTCATAACTTTTTGAGTTGTCCTGTTCACAGACAGACAAATGGGACAAAGAGGTAACGATCCATGTGGACAAACAATGAAACATCCTCTCAGGCTTGGAGAGACTCTTTAATATAGTTCTAAGCTTTCACCATTTAGCAACCATCTTAAACCGGGTGAGACTAACAATGCCAGCCTGATTTCATTTGACCAAAGGAATCTTGGATAGTTTTCCGTGTTGTGTCTTTGCAGGGGAAACATTCCAGGTGGAGCAGTGCACGATGGAGAGGAGCTGTGTCACTACCTGCCACCCTTCCCTGCCAGAGGAACAGGCTTCCATCGCTACATTTATGTCCTCTTCAAGCAGGAAGGACTCATTGACTTCCAAGAGGACGCGAGGTCATCGCCATGGTGAGGGGAAACGAGCAGGAGGCGGAGTGTGTAGTATGAAATAGAACCAAATCCCACGTGAGGCATCGTGTTCTCAGGTTGTCCCTCGAACTGTCTTACGTGCACCATGATGGAACATCATCACGACATACTGTAGACCACCTGAACGTGGACAGACACACAGACCAGCTGTCCTGACTGTGTCAAAGACCGTCCAGCATCATCGAGTGCTTTCATGTGGATTCTTTCCTTTTTAGCGAGTTCTGGAAGTTTTGCCACTGAGGACAGGAGTGAGGAATTTCAAACGGAAAGAAATGATCTTCATTTCAAAAGAAATGAGTGAACATTCAGCCACTGTTCACGAGCTGTAATTTGGAATCTTAGTCAAAAGTTATATGCTTTACTAATATTTTTTTCTGCTTTTGTTAATTTTATTTCAGCATTAAAAACGTAATTGTGTTTAAAGAGTTTGTACATACTGGTGGATTAACCATCACGGAAACATAAATGCACGTCTAGTCTTTTAAATGCACATGAGTAGTTTTTTTTTTCCAAATAAATGTACTTCTGTGAGTACTAGTTTTGCGGAATACTTTTACTGAGCTACATTTGTGATGCAAAAAAAAGCACTTGGTTACATTTCATTTCAGACTAAAATGAACCAAAAAACACATGAGATCCAACGAGTGAGCACTAAATAACACAAAAAAAGAACATAAACACAAATCAACAAAATAAATCAAAAATACACAAAACGATCAAGAAAATTAATGAAAATGTACAATATAACCAACAATATATAAAACTCAACAAATGCACAACAAAATGGAAAAAAATTAACAAAACGATCAAGAAACTTGACAAATATGATCAAAATAACAAATAAAGCTGAGCATAAATCAATAAAACACCAAATGAAATGATACAAAATGAACAAAATTAATATAAATTTAAAATATAACCAAGTAACTTGAAAAAAAAATCAACAAACACACAACAAAATTGGTAAAAATTAACAAAATGAAGTAAATTGACAATTATAATAAAAAATGACAAAATTGACCAAAAATGAATGTAACATTTTACATCATTAAGCTATTACTTGAAGAGGTTGTTTTTTTTTTAATGACAAACTTTTTTACTCTTATGTACTTATTTTTATGGGTTTTATGTTAAGTTGTTTGTATTTGCTTATGTCGTCTCCCCTGCACAGTCACGCTCTTGCGGATCGCACGTTTAAGACGGTGGATTTCTACAGGAAGCACCAGGACCACATGACGCCTGCAGGTCTGGCCTTCTTTCAGTGCCAATGGGACGAATCCGTCACGGGCACCTTTCACGACACCCTCAGTGAGTCGCGCACACACACACACACACACACACACACGGCTCCCGTCTTCCTCCGTTTCACATTTCATCAGGACTAAAAAGTCAGGGTTTGTCATGTTCTTCCCCACAGACATGAAGGAGCCTGTGTTTGAGTTCATCCGGCCTCCGGTTTACCACCCGCCACAGGTCAAATACCCTCACCGACAGCCGCTGCGGTACCTGGACAGATACAGAGACGGGAAGGAGCACACCTATGGAATATACTGAAGAAGATATCAAGAGGAAACCTGTCACTGTCTCTTGCAAATGTGTAATTCTGTTCATATTTATATATATTAAAAAAAAGAATAAAACTGTTCTCAAATTGACTGGTTTCATTTTATGTTTACCCCTGATAAAGAAGTTATGTTTCTGTTCTACATGTGAAAATATTACACATTTTCTGTGTATTTGCAACATTTTGTCTTTACTATCATAAACATACTGCTTGCTACGTTACCTCTGTGGATAGTGGTACTTGAAAATTTTGCTCATGTTGAGAAATCTTTAAGGTGGAAACTTGTAGCCAGAATTCACAACCCCTAATAAAAGTAAATGACCATGTGATGCAGTAGCAGGAGTGAACTTTATAAGAGGTATGTGATCATGCATTTGCTGATGAGTGCATGTGTTTAAGAATGTACATTTACTATTTATGCAGTATGTTTATCTCCAAGGGTTTTTTTTTTTTAAATTTAGCAGAGGCTGTTGTAAATATCAAATGCAATTTACTAAGTTTACTTTGCTTTCAACTTCCTTCAACCATAATCATTTTAAAGCAAAATCATGACTTGCCTTAATATGTACATTTTATAAACTTCCATCATAAACACACAGCCTCATAAAAATACTGAAAACCAAACTGGAGGCTTGGATGCAAACCACCAGTGATAAACTCAGTGGCGTCAAAGCTCCAACTCAACCAGTTTGTGTGAGATCAAATTAAAGCTGACGAGCAGCAGCTGTGCCATGTGTGAAACTGTTAAATATCACATGTGCAGCCTGTGTGTTTACTGATGCTGACAGAAGCAATGGGAACTCATCAAGCTTTGGTTCTCTTTTGGCTGATGACATGGATTGCCACAGGTAATCGTTGTATTTGAGAAATTCTACTTAGGTGGCATAAAAATATGCAGTGTGTAGTGAAACAGAGTAAGCTTTGACATTTGCTACTAGTGGATGAAGGAGAGCTTTTGTAAATTCCTGGTATTTATCTACCTTGACTATGTATAATGTGCTGCAAACTAAGAAACATTTAAAGTGATCTTTCTGTGCATGTTTTGTTAGTTGGTGCAACTGCTGCAGGTTGGAAAAATGGACTAAGACGCAGAATAGGAGGTAAAAAAATCTAGTGATTTTCATTAGACAGGAATTACTCTCCCATACTAATCTCGCAAATGTTTTAGGTCTGTCTGCCAATGATGCATCCATTGAAGGTGTACTTTCATATCTCCAGTCAAAGGAGTCCAGGTTGGAGCAAATCGCAAAAGAAGGTTTGTTGTTGCAGCTACATTGCAATGAAAATGCAAATGTCAGAAATGTAAGGCTCATTACTATTGACAAGATTGAAATGCACACGTTAAGATTATTCCATGTGACTTGGATTAAATCGTGCTTTGTGCCACAGAGCCTGACTTATAGCCGTCACATGTAAGATTTCTAAAGCTGTCATTTTTGACCTAAATTTATGTCTTACAGTACAACTGGAAACAAATGAAGTGGAAGTGAACCACATGGAACTTGTGCAACTGCAAAAATCAAAAATGATGGAGCCTGAGAAGGATGACGAACAGGGCAACGCCACGGCGGCCGACGACACTGAGGGCTCGAACCAGGGCAACGCCACGGCGGCCGACGACACTGAGGGCTCGAACCAGGGCAACGCCACGGCGGCCGACGACACTCCACTCCGCAGGAATCATCTTCGCAAAATGGCACACCTCAGATACAGAAGATCCTCTGTGAGAATTCATCAGAAAATGTCAAAGCTCAACTTCAGGATGCATTTGTTGGACTCCAGAACTCTCACATAGTTGTGCTGAAGTAGAGCAGATTTTGGCAACATGATCATTTTGCATCTTCAGATGTGTCCTCCCTGCTTGACTTTTAATAAACTTCTTAACTTGATATGTTGTCGCTGTTATCACTTCCATATATCTTGTACTGCATGGGTTGTTTTTTCTTGGAGGCAATTGATGGAAGACTGTTTGCATAGAGGTGTTACTAGAGCTACACGACAAGCGCAAACATTTTCTGCGCTGCAACCTTAGGCCTTTTTTTTTTTTTTTACTCAATTCAGTCTACAATAACGCAGCATGTCTATGCATTTGTGTGTGTGATGCCACACTTTAAAACATTTTATTGCTACATTTATTTGGCAGCCTTATTGCAGTTTTGACAGTGAAGTCTTCAGTTTAGTTTTACAACAGTGCAACTCCGGAGATCACGCACTCAAACCCTGCATGTTTGACTGTCTCTGCGTTACCCACTGACCTGGGTTGGGTGTGTTCAGTAAACTCGAATTTGGAAGATGGAGTGGGTAGGGGCCCTCAAGGACTAGAGTTGCTCACCCCTAGCATAAGTCTCTGATTTATCTGAAAAAGCTGCATGGAAAGAAGTCAGGATGACTTCATTTTTGTTCACGTCATTTAAGGAAAATAAAAACTAATTTCAGTGTTCAAAACCAATCAACTTTTTCCATATTTTAAAAAATCTTGAGTCAAAGTGGGAAAAGGTGAGTCACACCAGCTACTGAAGGTTGAGGTTCACATTCTCCATTTTACACACATGACTGAAAAAATTTCCAAATGTCTATTTAATTCCACACCTTAATAGAACAGGCCAAATAGAACATTCTTGATTTTAACCCTTTAAAGCATGCCTATATATTTTCTAATCAAACAAATGGTTCACAAATGCCCAGTCATTAAGAAACATGAGTTTATTCAAATTTTGGCCAAAACCCTGATACAGTTGAACTCATAATAGCAGTCCAGCATGACTAACCAGATCAATCACTGTTTTTGGTACAAGTCATATTACGTGGCAAATAATTTACCAGTAGGTGTAGTAGAGTCAGAGAAACCAACAAACCCAACATTCATGATATACATGCTCCTGAGTCTGTGTAATTGAATAATTAAGTGAAAGGGGCGTGTTCAAAATAATAGTGTGGATTCAATCAGTGAGGTCATTCATTATGAAAAGAAACAGGTGTCATTCAGGTGGCCGTTATTTAATTCAATTCAATCTTTATTTGTATAGCGCCAATCATAATCACCGATTATTTAAGGATGAAGCCAGCACGTTGTTCATAAATTCTCTCCGAAAACCTGAAAAAGATGGGCCATGCCAGACATTGTTCAGAAGAACAGCGTGCTTTCATTAAAATGTTGATTGGAGAGGGGAAAAAATATAAAGTGCAGAAAATGATCTGCAATGCTTTAAAATGGAAAGAAAAGTAGAGACGTGGAAGAAAACAAAACGGAAGACAATCATTCGAATGGATCGAACCGTAGCCAGAATGACAAAGACTCAGCCAATGATCAGAGATGGCCTGAAGGGCCTGTGAGGACTGTGACAATTAGAGACGCATGTGTGAGGCAAATCTATCGGCAACAAGCCTCCACAAAGTCCCGCTGTTTAAAAAAAGACGTGCTGAAGAGGATACAGTTTGCCAAAGAACATACCGACTGGCCTAAAGAGAAATGGAGAAACATTTTGTGGACTGATGAAACTATGATTGTTCTTTTTGGGTCCAAGGGCCGCAGACCCCAAACACTGAATTCAAGCCACGGTCCACTCTGACGACTGTGAAGCATGGTGGTGCAAGCATCCTGATATGGGGCTGTTTCTCTTACTATGGTGTTGGGCTTATTTATCGCATACCAGGGATCGTGGATCAATTTTCTTATATCAAAATACTTGAAGAGGTCATGCTGCCTTATGCTGAAGAGGGAATGCCCTTGAAATGGGTGTTTCAACAAGGCAACAACCCCAAACACACCAGTAAGCAGCAGCATCTTGGTTCCAGAACAACAAAATTGAGGTTATGGAGTGTCCAGCCCAATCCCCGGACCTTCATCCAATAGAAAATTTGTGGGGTGACGTTATCAAAAATGCTGTTTCTGAGGCAAAACCAAGAAATGCAGAGGAATTGTGGAAGGTTGTCAAATCATCCTGGGCTGGAAAAACCTGTTTACAGGTGCCAGAAGTCGGTCCATGCAGCACAGATGTGAAGCAATGCTCAAAAACAGTGGTTGTACAACTAAATATTAGTTTATTGATTAACAGGAATGCTAAATCTTAACTTTTTTTCAGGTTATTGAGTAGATATTTGAGTTTGTAATGAAAAATGCATACACTGCTATTTTTTTAACAGCCCAATATCATTTTTCCTTCATTTTCTGTAAACTAATAAAAATATTGATACTTTTTTCTTCATGATATGATGTAAAATATAATGTGCAGTGTTCCCAATGAATGGAAATAAACATTATAAGGATTTTGAACTTTGCTCACATTTTTAAAACACTGCTATTATTTTGAACACAACTGCATATGGGGGACAATATGTATGGGTAACGCCATTCTAAACCAAGAACAACAAATAAATTAATGTTTGCTGTGTAGTATACACAATAGCAAGATTAAAACAATTGAATACATGAGTGTACAAACATTTGGTTGCAATGGTTGCAGAATGTCTTTTGGCTGAAGAAAGTCTTTCAGTGATTTACAATAATAGAACAATGACAACTTAAGGCTTCAAGACATATTAGGTATCATCTTCAAACTGACTGTGCATACAGCAGATTACTTCACGTTAAGTGTCATAATGTTACTGAGATCATCGAGGTCCCATTTATTAGTCCAGACCCACTGTTATTTGAGACTGTATTTACATAAGGTCCCAGTTTCATCATTAAACACTGGTAGTTTTTCTCTGGGTTTCCCGTGAGCTTCTCCCCTCCTCATCTCTACATTGTTGATCTTCTCCCAGTCTGAGAAATTCACCGGCTTCACACCTGCAAACAGTACAAATCACACATTGAACACGTGAACATATTTGGCCATTCAGTGCTGTTTCTGACACTGAGAATATGAATTTGTCCAAATGTGACACTGATCTACTGTAAAGTTCGGCCTATAAGCTGATACTTTTCTCTTGTGGTTTGGCCCCATGGCTTAAACGCCACTGTGGCCAATGGCATGAAACCTGTTAATCAGCATGCAACGCTTCCCTACACAACATGCCGTGGGGCCCACAGTGTGGGCTGTGCATGCATGTGGCACCCAGTTGGAGGGTACCATTGTTGGATACATGGGCTTGGTATGAAATAATCCATGGTGACACGGCTATTGTGGGGTTCCCCCCTCTGTGTGTCTGGTAGTGGTGCCTTCCAGGTGGGTGTTGTGCACATGTGCAGCCCACGGCATGTCGTACAAGGAAGTGCCGTATGCTCCAGTCGCTGGTTAAAACTACTACAGCTACGTGCAATTGTGTCTTTATTAGAACAAACAACATCAGTGTGAAAAACTGACTCAACCCAAAAAGATGACAAAATCTTTCAGAGGTATGAAAAGCAGATGGCGGAACTCGAAAACATTCTTGAAGACTGGGTGAACACGCAGAGAGCAGACGGCTGAGGTGTTTCCACCGTGCATATTCACCTGAAAGCAAAAACAATCACCACTAAAAAGAAGATTTAAGAATTCAGAGGTGACCATTTTGGTCTAAGATTTATGTGATGAAAAAGCCTGGACGACTGTCAGCAACTTCCTCCAGACTACGAAGAAAAAGTTACAAACTTCCGCAAATTCACTCAAACAAAAATAGCCGAGAATTCCGTGAGACCAGACGGCATCACAAATATGAATTAAGTAGCTCTGACGTAATATCATTAATACAGTGGAACCTCGGACAACGACCGTTTCTGACAACAAATAATTTGGATACCGATGAAAAAAATTGCAAAAAAATTGAACCTCATAATGACGAATTATGCGGACAATGACGCCCGGGTCACGCCTGCATCACTTCTGGGTCTTGGTGAGAATGACCCGGAAGTCAGAGCGCTAGCCGCTAACCCTAGCCGCTAACACTAGGGAAGCTAGCGGGTCATGCATGTGTCACTTCCGGGTCTCGGCGAGAATGACCCGGAAGTCAGAGAACTAGCGGCTAGCGAAAATAGCACTAGCTGGTATTTTCATTCATTCTGAAACGGAATGAATGAAATTAGTTCTGAAAATGATTTAGAATGTATTCTTACCTTGGCTTATGACT